>CACRXP010000262.1:572684-599454 GCA_902702965.1 Spirometra erinaceieuropaei
TATGTATGTATTGTTTAGGCATCATTTATTAACTGCTTGGAGTTCGATCGGAAACCTCGCAGGCAATTGCGGGTAGCGAAAACTGATACCACAAATGACAGTTTAATCCATGGTGACGATTTCCAGCATTTTAATTGACATTACAATCCATGCCTAACACCAGGTTTGAAGGTACGCATGGCTACGTGATATAAGATTTGCTGTTTGACATCATTTTTATCATGTTCCCTACTCTTATGACTCACCGTGGAACTCTTTACAAATGCCCTATATTCTGAAAAATCATGTGGATTCCTCTCTACGCTTTTTTGCAATTTGATGCACTGTTTGACTTCCACAACGTACTGCTATCCTACTACATAGTTTCGCAGGAGATGCCTCTCGTTTTCAGTGCCAGTAGTGTGTGTACTTAGGTTTGCTTGATATCCCGCGGTTGAATACGTATGCAGCTCACTAAGAATGCAGCAGACCAGACGTAGACAGGTGTTTTACGGTCTTCATTAATCATCAGAACATCATAGGCCTCATGAAGTGAGGCATATAGACATATCAAGTTAGCGTGGGACCCTCACTGCTATGGTAAGGAGCTTACTCGCCATTTGATTTCACTTTCTGGATTCATGTCAAGCGTATTTTACAGCACCCCAAACCAAGTCGTTCGGAACGAATGGGTCAGAATCTTGAGGTTCAGATTTAGAGAAAAAGAATGTCAACATTTAAATACAGAAATGAATTGTGAAAACAATGCCAAATAAGCCTACGGCGGCGACGTGGGCAATAGGACTTCGTTCTCACGATTACTGTGTAGTGTGACTGAGCGTAATGGGTGGTAGGCTCGAAAGAATTTAACTAAGATGAGGACGAACGAGGGAAGACACAATGATGTCCACGACGACGGCGATCCTGACGATGAATCCGTACACGGTCTTTGTGCCAGTCAAAAGATTAAGATGACAGGCTTAAAGTTTCAGTCAGTATGGATGGAAAGGATAGTGACAAGTAGAGGTGTCATAGCCGGAGCACGAATATACATCTTACCTCGGTTGGTCCGGGTACGTCCATTTCCATAGCTTTGGTTTCCTCGCTGCAGACACAGGCAATCCGTTTTAGTGTGTCCTCTTCCCTTCGGCAAATGAATCGAGTTTTGAGAATTTCTAAAGCGCTCTCTGCTGGTATCCGGATGACTTCTATACATTCTTTTAGGAATCTTGCAGCAGAGCTTTATATCCAAAGTTAGTGTTTCGTCTCCACGGTTCTTTAGTGGTACTGCCGCAAACTGTACGTGCGATTTATATTTTATTTTAAGCTGTCGTTACCGACCCTAAAGTAGAAAAGTTATCAAAATTTGGGCTATATGTCGCAGAGTGCCTTCCGAAATATGTCCAGAAGGTCGAGATTGGTCATGTAAAGGAACTGGACATTCTTATTCATCCTGACGGAATTATCCCTGTTATTTCTTTCTTACGAAACCATCAAAACGCACAGTTTGCGTCACTTGTGGATATTACGGCCATTGACGTGCCATCCCGAACCTTCCGTTTTGAGGTATGCTAGTGTCGCCTCTAACATTTCAGGTTATTTATAACCTGCTGTCCTTGCGTTACAACTCCAGAGCGCGCGTCCGGACATACACAGACGAACTCACACCAATAAGTTCTATCTGCGGCCTCTACCAAGCTGCCAATTGGTTTGAGCGAGAAGTATGGGATATGTATGGTGTGTTTTTCTCTGATCACCCAGATCTGCGCCGGATTTTGACTGATTATGGATTCCAAGGCCACCCTCAACGTAAGGATTTTCCCCTTTCTGGATTCACTGAAGTAAGTTCCTGACCGCGTCTTCAGCAATTTCCTACGTCGTTCTCAGCTAAACCTACTTTTTACGAACAAATTTCAGTATTTTCCATTACACCACAAGCCTGCACATCGTTTTCGCTGGGAGAGTTTCGTTCTCGGTGATTGCTTTTTACTCAAATGTTCCATCAATGAGTTTACCCCGAGGTTTTGGCACTCGACATTTGGGGAAGGGGAGACAGCGAAGGAGAGATAGCGACTGGTCAACCATCATATGCGAGACGGCATTCCACGTGCTCACGCTAGCTGTTGCTTATAGTTAAGTTCCCAACCGTGCAGCTCGCAAACCGATTTGCTTTCGCAGAGAATCTACCATTGACTCAATATATGGTTTGGGTTGATCGTCCAGTAGACGGCTCAATTACTCAGCAACCACATAGCCACGTCCTTTGTTTGATCTGACGATAGATCCGAACCCTTTTCCCGGACGCCGGGCGAATAACATTCTTGTCGCAGTGGTCAAATCTCAATGGCACTCTGGAAATCGCCTTTTCGCATGTATCAGCGTCTCCAACGTTGCCAACTCTCAAAGCCTGCTTAATGGAAGTCGCTTCGTCTGCCGACTTTTCCGTATTTACGAATTTGGTGGGGCTCATAATGGCACGGTCTTGCCCGATCTGCTTGTACAGACAACTTTGGCGTTGCTGAACAGATCCAGTAATTTCGAAACTACTAAATGAATTTCGGTTATTCGGCTGCCCCTTGAACTACAGGTTTATCTTTTGACTATGTGTTGCTTCCCTCCCTGTTTTATTTATCAAACGAGACCGGATTTTCATCTTCAGGACCTCGTTGAAGTTGGGCTGTCATAACCTCCGACTTCTTGAAGTCAATCTGTAGACCGTTTAGGCTCGGTTGAGACACATGCCAACCTAAAATCTTGCGCGAACGAGGACCAGGGCGTTATTGATCTTGACGCCACACACCCATCAGCTATCATGTGGTCTGTTACGAAAATTTGAGCCTCATAATGTTTAGTTACTCGGGCTAGCAACAAAGCCGTCGTTTATGTGCCAGACCAGCAGATGTCTGCGTCAGTACCTGAAGTGCGTTATCTTGGCCAACTGCCAGTTTTAACTCGATAAGGTTGTTAAGGTTGATAAGATTAGTGTGTCGCATCGGGCGACCGAAACTAAGCGGCGAACTAAAGGTTGTTCAAGGACCACCTAATCCACTTTTCCCTCTTCGGTTTTATAGCAACAAATACAACACTGCGATGCAGATTATCAACCCTTCTGCACAGCCGATAATCAAGTATGTCCGCATTGCTGATTTGGGCATGCAGACAGAAGTGGCGCAAGCCTTAAGGTGTCAGTCGGACACACGCCAGCAGGTCATTAACTCCTGTGTAACCGCGGCTCTGCGCGCTCACTACAAAGAGTTTACTGGAAACGTTGCAGTGGCTGGTGACATATAGGAAAAATCAGGGGTTCACCCAAGCATTTTGCCTTTTAAAGGAACTGTTCTGTGATTCGTGTTTCAGACATGCAGCAGGCTTTCAAATTGCTTTAGGAAGTCGCGCATTGTCGAGTTCATGGAGCGGCGACAGAGCTAGCGCCCGAATCACCTCACTCGTCTTTTTCAGATGATCTGAGATGTCCACCCGATGTTGCAGCAGGCTCAGGCTTTCTCACTCAGGCTGAAGTGTGTGTACCTTACTCTAAAGATGGATCTCAAGCAACTGCCAATAGAAGCGGAGAGAGGAGTCCAAGGAAGCAGTCGTGAATAAGGAAACCTGATCACTGGACAAGAGTATTATTCGCCTGACATTTCGGATTCCTGCTCGGACCCATCATCAGAGATAAGAGCAGATAAAGGTGCTTTTGTCACTGATGATGGGTCCGAGCAGGAATCCGAGACGTCAGGCGAATAAAGCTCTTGTCTCAGCGATCGTGTCTCCTTCTCAGACACGTCACCGGTTAACGCTCGCATTTTCCGCACGCATCCTGGCACCCACAACACAGGAGGATCAAGTGAGCACGCGAATCCTCGCGACGGGTCCGTAGATGCTCTTTAGGGCTTCTAAAATCCCCATGTGCAGCATCTATTCGGACGGCGAAATTATTTTAACTTTGTTAGTTCGGTAGCAAATTCGTCCTCAGACAGCCTTTTTCAAACCGAGAGCCACTACTACTGATTAATGCTTCCTGTTTAGGTGTGCAGCTCAAAAATACATGGGTCTTCGAAACGCTGATGGATAAACTAACTGACCTAATAATCAAATTCTGTACGACAGAACAGTTTGATACTAGCCGAGCACCATTACCGCCCATTGGGACTCACGACTAACGGGATCGGGCACTTCAACTAAGCGGACAAAACAAATGGTCGTTTATTGCTGATGGCCGCGACGGAGTTCAGTAACGCACAGCAGTGTTGTTCATTTCTGTGAAGAAGGGTCGCACAACACTGCACAGGCCTCGGGGATATGAAACTGCCCGGGAGGGAGGAAGTGGTGGCACTCATTGCAGAGGAGTCCGTCACTTTTGGCACATATATTCAATTCTCTTAGTAGGACACAACCTTCATTTCGAATGAGTTTGCTGTTTGTATGAAGAGCGTAAAGTAAAAACCATACAAGGAAACTCTGGAATTCAATAACAACTGGGCTATTAAGCGCATTGTTTATTCTTTCCTACAGATGCGGTACGACGAAGAACTGAAGCGAGTTGTAATCGAGCCTGTTGAATTGGCCCAAGAATTCCGCAAATTTGAGTTCAACAGCCCTTGGGAGTCATTCCCCAAATTCCGAGATACTGAAAAAAACACTGCTAAACTCGCTGATGCACAGGCAGCCCCCATAAAAGAACTTCCAAACAAGTAATCATTTCCGAATATGGTTGTCCTTGCGCATAGCAATTTAGACTTGGCAGTTACCTACTTGCTCCTTTCTAATTAAAGACTACTTCCCGTTTCCTCATATTTTGTTTTATCTTCTTAAATTTTGAAATTCGCAAGGCCGAAATTGTGGTTGTGCGTCCAGCCTTCTTCCTAAGGTAGTTAGGGAGAGGAGTTGGCATTTCCTAGTTCAGAGGCCCTCTTGTAACGTCGAAGGTGCAGCACGGGGAGTTATGGCTTGTTTTCTTGTAGCTGAAAGCCACGGTCCTTGTTCCCGGTACACACGTATTTCATACGGATGCCATACTCGAACTAGGCCGACTCATGTATCAAACATTGAAGTAAGCCGTAGGGCGGGACCTACCTGTTAGCCTGACTACGAGTTACTCGGCGCGGCCGCAGTTGGTAAATAATTCCACGGCTAGCTGCAAAGTATACAGGCTTTGGCATGTGTTACGTACCATGCAGCTGTAATACCTTTGGGCGTATCTGGTCGCCGATCTGGCTAATCAGTTATCCGTAAAAATGTAAAAGACAATAGTGGTATTGTGACATTGTGAATATTGTCCCCCAAAACTGGCCTCCTTCTCCATCTGGCACAATCATTGAACTTTAAGGTGTGTCGGAGGGGGGGGGGGTGCGGTGGGGACACTAGCGTTTAAACCCAGAAGTTATAGGAAACAATATCTCCATCAGGCCGTCGCATGCAACAACCGGTCCGGGTTTTAAAACTACCTGAAATCTCTACTTCACTCTGGTTTAACTGGCCTAAGGCTAGTGTTGCCCAGCAGAGTACTTCCCTGTGCGACGAAGACGTTAAACATCGAGTTCTGAGAATGCAAAAACTACGTAGAGGTCACCATTGATCATGACCAGTCATGTTTTGAATCTACTGTATCTGCATGTCATTCACTGAGGCAGACGTGGTATCTAGAGCAGCAGCACTGAGGTCACTGGCGACCAACAAGGTATCGTAGCTGTTTGTGCCCCAGATACTTTGACTGCGCATGGGACGTAGGCAGAACGCCTTGATCGTACGCAATTTTATTTTAGCGTCCCAGTGTGCGTAACGATACTTAGAGCTGACGAAACCTTTTACAGTCCGCGATTTCCTAATGCCGCCATGCTCATATTCGAACAGTATTTGTCAACTGGAATTTCCACGCACCGATGGCTTACCGGGCTGTTTCCTCATAGTAATGCTAGATGGTGTAGCACAACAAATACGCGAGGACGCCGACTGAAGGGTAAACGACGTATCGGAAGAGAAATGTCCGAAATACACGACGAATCTACCGCGTAAATTGGTTTGCACAATGGTCTACCCACTCCATATCCTGGTCGGTATTTTGTATTTTTGCATTATGTATCGGCCCGTGCGTGAGGGGGACGATTTTTACTTTCCATTCAGGTGCGGGTCAAACGCCACATGAGCTGTTTGTGTATATTCCATTGGGTGGTGTAGAAAAGCGCGTGCCCAGGTGGGTTGGAGTGAAGTCTCGTCGAAACAAAGTTGTCCGTCGATACATTCCCCGGTCCCATCATTCGTTTTAGGCAACGGTAGCGAGCGGGGCCTCTGATGTCTCTCTCCAGCCCCCACAGAAGCACCCTACAGTAGTTTAATCACCGTCGAAGCATATAGAGGGACTACGCATGAAACCAAGGTGCCAGAGCTGACGCGAAACATCTACACTTTAGAGGATATAACACCCTCTCTTGACGCCTAGTTATCCGAGCCAAGCAGGGGGAGTCACATTTCGCGATTACAAACGAGAGACCTCTGAAATCTAGGGCATCTAGTATCTATAGGTTCAGCCTGCCGGAATTTTTGACCGCCGTATTCCTGGATTGTGCGTCAGAGTTCTCATTTTCGAACAAAGATTGAAATTAGTTACTATTGCCTACGGAGATTTATACCCATTCTTCGATATCTCCACATTTGCACGACCGCCAGACTAAGAATACGTAGGAACCATTGTAGTCTAGAGTGGCTAGATTGATAACCGTCCAGACAAAGTAAAGCGTATATGATTCACGTCGTAAGCTTGCAACTTTGAAGTGTCATAGTTCTGTTGTCTCGCCATGAATCTTACAATTCAACGCGACGTTTGTCCGCTGTGGAGCGAAGTCTTGTGAGTTGATCCATTTGGGCCTACATCGCGTATCTTCGCGATGCTGACGTGACGCAGCAGCGAGTCCAGTTCTCCGAACACTAGCAAATGCAGGACCACTTCCAAATGTAAACAGTCCCGACTGGCTTGTTTTCCATTTTAACAGAGGCAGTATTAGATGGTGTAGGAAAAGCGTCTGCTCACTAGCGTGCGGATCCTCGACACCATCTCGACCTTCAGAAAAACTTATCAGGCTGCCAGAAGCTGCTCACCCAAATCTCTTAAGTCCTAATCCGTCGATTGGCATCCAGTCGATGCTGTGCCACTTCGTTGGGAGGAACTTTCTAAAGCCATCTGTAATTTGAAAGACTCATGCTAACCAAGACTCGGTAGTGGGGCCACCTACGAACTGGGCCGGGTACGGCGCTGGGGCCTCCAACCTAGTTCCGCCGAGTTTAGGTTTGCCTATCAGCTGGCTTTCACCGCCAGATGCCTTTATTAGAACTGAAAATGTCCTTGAAGGCACAGTCTGTTTCGCATTATCTTAATCGTTTTGTATAGATTACATGGAAAACCCTCTGGCTCTCTCCACTGCGCCAAAAGTCTACATCTTATGGTTACTTCGGACTTTTCCCGTGTTTGTCGCCTGTCCTTGGCGTTATAGACCAGTCTACAGGCAATGCCTTCTAGCCAAACGCGGCCTCCTGGGAAAATCTGCCATACGTTAACAACTATTATGCATAGCTTTTTGGCTCGGACGGTGGATTCCGCCCACGACTGCCAGTAAATATGGCGGGAACTAAGGACGGCAAGCATCAATTAAAGCACCTCGATCGGAAATATACTCTCCCTGCACAGAGACAGCAGTAAACTCGAGAAAACTCCAGTGGCTAAGCAAACCAAGTTTGTCAGGTCGAATAGAACGATCAAACAGGAGGTTGAGACATCTATAAAAAGACTGACACGGAACCCGCCACCACTAGCGGACGATCGGGACCACAACTGTACCAAGCGTTCACGAAGAACTACTACCGTCAGGCCGGCCGGGAGTAGTTTAGGCTTCTAGGCCAATTACATACATGATAATGCCGGGTTGAGGCGCTCGCTTCTAGGCGGAAGTGCAGGACGTCCTATGACAGCGTTGCAAACACCAGCTTGGTTTCAATTATCTACAGGATCTGAGTTGGTCCCCCAGCACCAAGCAAACAAATAACCCTGCCAAAAGGACATTCGGACAAGAAACCTGTCGACACGGTAGGCAATATCCTTACGATGAACCCGTTAAAGGCTCTATCCAGACAATCAGTCGACATGAGACTTCGGATCGGTTACGGCAGAATGCGCGATTGACCAGATGTTCGATCTCGAAAGTTGTTAGGGGTAAAACAACCAATTTATTAGAAGAAAATAACTGTTAACTCGGAGCGATGGAGTGAAAGAACATAACTACAGTCCAACCTTCAGTTGGGAAAACCGGGATGTCACTTTATAATACTGTTAAGGGCGCTTCTGACAGACTTGCGAACACAGCCGTCAAGAGTGAGGGTCACCGGATGTTGTGAATCTTCCCTCGCGACTGCGAGTGAGGTTGTCTGTATCGGCGGACGGACACGTTGAAAGGGTACCCCACCTCGAAGGAAGGAGGAATTTGAGCAGAGGAGCTGGAAGTCAACGACTTTAGGGGCGCATCACTGTACGCTCAGCTTGTCCGGAGGCATGTAACCTGAGTTTCCTAGCCAACGGAGACTAACAGTTCCACTGGGACGGATTGTGATCCAGGTAAGACTTCCGTGATCTAGAGTCATTCGGATCCAGGCTTCTGGTGGGAGTTGAAGACTGCGACAGACAAAGTAGCGGATCACATTAGCATGACAGACAAGGACCTCGTAGCTGTCCTTTTCCTGGTTAGGGTCCGCCCTGTGCATGTAATAATTGAAAGCTGCCTCAATTCGCGGACCATCCTTGGTGAAATCGTCTTCAGATTGTGGCCAATTGGGCACAGGAGGTTGCGGTGGGAAAGGGGCGCCTTCTCTCAACAGGTCACAAGGCACAGCAGGTACATTAGGTAGATGCTTGATAATCTCCTCCGTTGACTCCACCGCTCTTGTCATAGTGGAGTAGATAATTCGGGAATAGGGTAGACCAAGCTGTTTCAGCCGCTGACCTGTATAGTCAGTTTGTTCGCGACCTAGTTTGGTCAAATGACAGTCCGAGTCATCCGCGGCATAATGGTACTGTCCATGACGCACAAAAATGATGTGTCGACTGCATTTGGGCCGCTGTGGACTGTGCGAACTATCACCACTGGAGGTGCTGTCGGTGGAAGAGACTACGTCACGACCATCCCAGTTAAAGTTCCAGGGCGTAACGCGGTGCTTGGAGACATCTGTTGCCGGAGCGCTGTAAGCCAGTACCCGGAGGAGACTGGGAATAAAACTTTCGGCACGAAGGCGTGGCGGTTCACCTGATGCAGCCACGGCCAGAAGACCCGCACCGACTGTACCACCGAGCAGCACCCTGGTGACTCGACTGAACGCCTTTCGATACATTTGACTTCAACGTCTCTGGTCGTTTCTGGCCCTCCGATAGTAACCACGTGCAGAATCTGTCTCTAATATGGACCAAAAATGACATGATAAGATGTAAAGTGTCATGTTTGCAGGATAGATAATCAGGTATATCTATGAGGGTCAAACTACTCTAAGGAAAATGGGAACTGGTGATGTGGTCCAGAGGGCCTAAAAAGCCGGTCGGAAATCCGTCACTGAAAACGCTGACATGGAGGCCTGTTGGATAATTCTTCATCCACATTTGCTGTCCTTCTACGGCTGTGGAATGTCAAAAATTCTAATGTTTGCTTTTTATACGTAAGACTATATGGAATATCTTCGTTCTGAGATGATAACGTATAAATTTGGTAGTAGGTTGCACTGCCAGTCATTGAGATCTACCGCCAGAATTGTGGTATCCTTACACTGCATACGCGCCTTAACTGGTCAACGCTGAGTAAAGACGGAGTACGGTCAATCTCATTCCGCCGTCTCCCCGGTCGCATATGGTTCAGGGAGAAGCGACGCAAATATGTCCGAAAAGTGGATACAGCAACTGATGAGGCATATTATCATCTGACGCGCGCGGCAACACCCCTTTGTAGTCAGCCCAAGTGGGAAACTCGTTCAAAACAGACTGAAAATAACACCGCGAGATAAATCCTATACGGACGTCGGCAACTGCGCGCTGCGGTGAAAATTATAGTGGAGATTTAGTACATCTGAGAGAATAACAATTGTCTAGCAATAAAATAATGGAAGAAATCAGAAAGAGGAGACCAACTGCAATTTCTGGGTCGTCCAAAATAACTCGTCTGTTACCAATTGAGGGCGTCCCACAAGTCTGAAGAACTGGCGACCTAACGTTTTCTGCGAATCGGTGACAAATAGTGGTGTCGCGTTTACATGGGACGCTAGTATGAATAATGACCAAAAAGTTGGTGGTAACCATCTATCTGAACCGTTTCCGCACCCCAAAGATTGGACGAGAAAGGAAATAAGCACTGGGACACTGGTCACCATAACATCGATAAACTACTTGCAGAATCGCCATTAACCCTTATGGCAGCTCTATGTCCCCCCCCCCCTGTAGGCCATTTGAGGCTTGAGAAATTTGATCATTTAGCCAACTGAATTTACGAGAAGATAATGGTCTCATGGCGTGAAACTACCACAAGGCTAAACGCAAGCAGGGTTTCAGGAGGACAGTGGCATAACACAATGAAGCGTTTAAGATGGCTCCAAAGCGCAGCAAAATGAAACCTGTGAAGGATCACCGTCTCATATGCCTTCCTCGCGTATTCCTCCAGTCCAGAAACTAACTCCTACGCCAATCCCTACCACTAAACTGCCTAGACCGCAGCTACAGCTATAGCCAACCGAAAAGGGAGTGAGCATGGTAGAGGGACACCCGTAATAATGCACGTCCAAAATTAGTCAATATTCAACGAAAGAATGTCAAACTACTGAAAGCAGCCATGTACGCTGCATATCCCGATGCGATAAGACGTAATAATTTAGGAACTTGGAAGTGATGAAACCGGTGACAGCTTCCGGCGGTACAGAAGGCTATTTCGACAGCTGGAAGAGAAAAGAAACGCAGAAACACAAAACAAAGACCTGAGAGAACAGCCGGGGATTGATAAACACTGCACATCGAAACGAGTGTTACTGTAGTGACTATAGTGAGAGTCATCAGGAGTACTAAGAACCTGTAGGCTGTTCCTGTGTAAAAAATAATGCAGAAATCGGAAAACCCCAAGCGTAGTGATTATTATGTAGCGTAAACTATACACTGTCGATTTTAATCGTAAGCCCAAACAGTAGTTGTGGCTGTATTGACAAGTGCCGATAAGCACGTAGTTAGCCCAGGCTAAGCTTGGTCTGGTAAATTTTATTGTTTTAAAATCGTTTTAACGACTAAATCTTCGCTTACCATCGTATTTGAGCGGGCTTTAGTTCTACCGGACCTATTTATGAAGAACCAAGGGCAGGCACAAAACACCACGAAGATATGAAACAAACTCGGTGCAAAAAAGCTGAGGAAAGGGACTGTTGAATTTCGGTGCGGATCTGCGCGGACAGTGGTGTATGTATTTGGCATTAAAAATTATTAGCCGTAAGTGGAAGACTAGAGAGACTTCCATACCTTATCTTAAATTAGGGAGTAACACAACTCTGACCAGCGGAGGCAGAGCACGGAGGTCAAAAGAGGCGCGATCGCCAGGCGTACCTTAAAAGGGCGGAAGCAGCACCGCAACTTAGTGTCTGAGAGCGGCATACACAATAATTCCGTAAAAGGTGTAGCTACAAAACAAATTGAATAAATATTCAAAAACTACGGGTTTTATACCTGTAAGGCAGTAGCCTGTGTCGACAACGAATATTTTGAAAGTAAAGCAGTGAAAGCAATTGAACGTAAAGCAGTGAGAATTTATAGCATATATTGTAATTTATAACATAAAAATGATACCACTGTATTTCACGCAGTCTATACCTGGTGCTTTATGATAGAAACACGCCTTTTCTTTCTGCCTACTACTATTATTTTATTTATCCGTTTTGTCTTTCGGTTTCTGTGTTTACAGCAAATGAACGCCTCAAGGAAATATGAAGAACCGGCATAGTTAAACATTGTTTTTTAACGATTACATTAGACAATTCGTCTTGAAACCTGGACCTCTTGTCCATCATCTTTTTTATCGACCGTCCCCAGTAGTTTGAGCCATCGTCAAAACTATCATTCA
This sequence comes from Spirometra erinaceieuropaei, assembly GCA_902702965.1. NCBI lineage: Eukaryota > Metazoa > Platyhelminthes > Cestoda > Diphyllobothriidea > Diphyllobothriidae > Spirometra > Spirometra erinaceieuropaei. Next base: position 584,783 of record CACRXP010000262.1, read on the forward strand.
GGGTGAAAATGTTCAATGTCCTAGTCTCAGTTCAGTTTATTTTTTGGTCGAGTGATTTCAGGCAGGAGCAACTACAGATAAGCATCAGAAATCCTGCATTTCGCAAACCGTCATTCAGGCACTACTAGCAGGACTCAAACTAACGTGATTTCGATGGTCGGGTGAAAGAAGGAGCTTTCAACGGAGCTTTCACTGGTTAATAGAGTCCCGAGGAAATGATTGCGCGCATGATTACAGGAAAATCGATCAGATGATGCACCTGCTTTCGTACAAACGCTCGCGTGTGCCCTCCTACTCATGTAGGCCGCTGCCTGTGCAATTGTTGCATTAACTTTGTAACTCTCGCCTTTACTACTTTCATTAGGTATTTTATGCCGTATTATTTGGTATGCCGAAGACGCTTTTAACGAGAACATTCAGGAGACGTGTTGATCAGGATATAACTGACATTTCGCGCCAAATTTCCAACATTATTGCGAAAAGGTAATCGTCCGACTACTCCTTATCTTCATGGGGTTATGTTATCTTCTACAGTTCGTTAGCCGGCATGTGAAAAACTCTCATCTGATGAAGAGACAAGTTTTCCAGCTGTGAGATTCGAGGGGCCTACAAGAATCTTGTTAACAGATGAGGGGCAGAACGAAGGGGTGTTCTGCATATCTTTGCAATTCAGTCGCAAATATGCTTAATGCATCTGATGAGTCTTCTAAAAATTAAAAGATGGCTTTCATCTGGCCCGCTCTCGGATGCACGAACGCTGTTTGTTGAGGCAAGCAATGCTGCAACGGTAAAGGCAATGAGCAATGAGAATTACGTTCACTTAGAACTTGTAAGGCAGTTAACCTATAATGCAATTTGCTTGATTTTCTTCGTAAATCCCGCCTCAACTTTCACGATGTTAAATTTGAATATTTTGGGCTCTTCGGCAGGCAAGTCTCCATAATTACGATTGCGAATTGACCATGAAACATTTTGGACGTTCCAGCTACAATGCGCTGCTTTCGACCGTCCGCGCTGATAATCGGATAATTGGAAACCAGAGGGTGGTCCGCTACTTACAGTAGAAGAACCAGTATACTTTAGACGATATTAGGTAAATAGGCAGATCCAATATATAGACAAAGGAATGGAGAAGGTGCTCATGCCTGTTTATGACCTTTGCTTTCCATGGGGAGGTCATTTGCGTCAATAAGCCATTGGGTCGGTGCCCCGAAAGGCTTATGGTAATGCACGGTTTTTCCAAGCCGTCAATTTCAGCACCCTCAATTCCCTTAACTCCTCCTACGCTGTCACTGACAGAGTCGTGATTATGTGAAGTATAGTTTCTCAACAATTGAGAGCCCTGTTTGTATTTAAATGTTTGAACGATTTCTAGAAGAACCGTCGCGTAAGGTAGAGCGTCTTGCGCTCAGAGGAACCTCTGCGAGGAGGCGTTCCTTAGGGCGTGCGAGTGGACCAACTTCCTCAGAACTTTGAAGGATGACCACACAGGCGGGCAGTGCCAAGAAATCTGAAGAAGTCATCAAAGTGTATGGCACATTCACGACTTCTGACAAAAGGTAGCCTTGAATAAGGTCTCCTCGTAGTTGTCTGTGATTGAGAAGAGACAAGTTAAGGAAGTCTAGTTTCCTAAGGCAGATAAACAACATTCTTGGCCATTTTCGCAGCCCTCGCCTGTGCTCATTCCAGATGTTGATAGTCCCTCTTGCACCGTGAATATTAGGGCTGGACGGCATACTCTAATTGGAAACGAACAAATGCGCCGTAGGTTTCTTGAACAGCTCTTTATCGATTTGCACAAATCTCCGTCTCAGTGCAAATAACGCCTGCACCGCGGGTTTAGCTGCATTTAGACATTGTGACGATGGTTGAACCATGGGGTTATTAGGACGCCGAGGTCCTTCTGTTCCTTAACATTTGCAAGGAACTGCCCATAAAGGAGGTATTAGAAGGAAGCATTCCCCTTGGTGGTCCTTCTGACATGGAGTATTGAGTCCACGCACTTATCAATGGAAAAATTCAAGAGCCAACGTGCAGACAGCTGCTGCGTCAGTTGAGACTATCTTGAAGTGCGTACCGTCTGCGTCAGATCTGATTGCCCTTCACAGTTCAGAACTGTTAACAAAAATGACGACGCCGCAACCCAGGCTGCTGAAACAGTCGATGATTCAGGACAGAAGGTGGGACAGCCGTACTGGGGCACACCGTTTAAAACTGAATGGATGTTGACTTCGAGGCATTAATGCATACAATTTCCGATCTCTCTGTAAGAAAGTCTGTTATCAGTATGAACATATTTCCTCCTATTACAAATACAGATGATTAATAGATAAGGCATTTGTGTGGGGCGCTTTTAAGAACCTTCTTGAAGTCAGTGTAGATGGCGTCAAGTTTAGCATTCTCGTCCGGTAGGCGAGTCCACCGCCCAATTGGAAGCAGTAAAGCGGGGAGGCAAGAGCGATTCCTTTTGAGGCCGTGCTAAAGTCCTGAGAGTAAGTGATTATCCCCCAGGAAGTTCATTGTTACCTTTTTAAGTATAGTTTTCATTATGTTACGTAAATACAGGTTATACTGACGGGCGGCTTAAGATCGGCGAAACAGGCGTGTCTGGGCTTTTTGCTAATACCTGTGTTGTTAGTAAGGTAAAGCATTACACGGGTCGATAATTGTTAGAACTGCCTCGAGTCTCACGTCTGTGTGTAGATGGCGTCCACTGTCAGACCCTCTTCTTACTGCGCCGAGATATGGAAGAAGGCAGTGGGTACCGTAGAAGCGATCAGGCGATCCTTCCTCAAGTTCGACGAAGAGCTTTTCGATTGAGTTTTTGGAACGTTTTTTCGGCCGGTTTTCGAATAGTGCGTTTAGGCGTGACGTCCGGGACGAAAAAAGATCGCGCCCTTTTGAAGGGCATACAACGAAGAGCAACAAGGTTAGCTGTCAGATTACGACGCTTACTATAAGAGAGATGGCCGAAAAAGCTCAAAACATTTCCTTCCTCTTATAGACAACACAGACGGGATGTGATCATGGCCTTCAAGATCATTAGAAGGCCAGTCTCTGTTCTTAAGTTTGAAGACTTTTTGAACTGACACGAAGAACAAAGCTTCGATGCCGCCCATATAAATTGAAGACAAAGTATGACAAAATCGAAGTGTGAGTCGAATTCGTCTACTACCGTCTATCGTCTATCTTCAAAACGAGACTTGTCAAATTTGTACTTTGTGGACGTAAACTTATTGGACATGAATGACTGACATATCTGTTATGCGAAAATGTACATTCTTTTCATTTGTATATTAGTAAATAGGGTTTTCCAAGACGCTGATGATCTCCGTTGTATATGCTGAATCCTGATATTCACACGCCCGAGAAGATATTTCCAAAAGTCAGATTGTACGTTATCCACTCACGGAATGTTCGAAAATGATATGCTTTCTGCGTTACGAGGACGACTGAGATTTCAATTGTTTGGAAGACTTGAAATTAAAAACTAATTTCAGGACAAAGCAAGGCGGGATTGCATTAAGTCAGCCTCCTTATAATTAAAAATGAACAAGCTGGGAAGTTGCGATGGTGGCCGTGCTGGAGGGCAGGCCGAATGGACATCATCAATTCCATGGCCTAGTCTGCATATCTCATTGAAATAATTGTGGAGACGACTACACCGAAGCATATCGGGACTTGTCACAGTTAATGTCCCACTCCTAGGAGATATCGTGGTAAGTCGACGCATATGGTTGTTCGGTATCTAATTCTTTCAGGGACTGCTGGTGTAGCTTGCGTATATTGCTGCAGATGGGACTGAAAGCGATCTGTACAATTTGTATTTATATTACGTCTACAGATAGTTTTTGTGCTGAAGCTCGCAAGCAGGGCAGGACTTAATGGTACCAAAAAATTTCGAGACGGCTCGTCAGCTGCGTCCTGTCGTTTTTTTAACAGATAACGAGCAGGAATTATACAACAGATTGGAATTCGTTCAGAAAATCAATGAAAAACAATAAGGTCATGGTTCTGGATAAGGCTGGACAATCGGTGAAATTGGTAACTTAACCAAGGTACGGGGGGAATAGTGGACAAGGGCGTTAACAAACAAAAAGAAAAGGAAAGTGAAAATCATGGAACGAAAGGCTAACATGGCAAGGTTAGTCTAACCACGTCTTCTTACTGTTTACGTAGATCGGGTTTCATCCGTCGCATATAGGCCGCCTCCAGGAAACGCAGTGTCAGAGTTGTTCGTGCCCGTACAAGGTATTTGGAAGAAAGATTTGGGATCGACGGAGTGACCAGTATCAGACAAGTATTTTGTAGTGGAGGAGTGCGAGATTTTATTTTCTTGCTTTAGGAGCCATCTGGACGGGTGCTTAATAGACCTATCTGCCATCTGTCTTTGTGTTCGCCCAATGTGCATGTGAATTCATAAACACAACTTGAAGAAGTGTGCATTGGCAAGGCATCCTTCGCCCATCAAATTCGAAGAGGCTTAGTGGTACTGCAAAATACAAGTTGCGCTGCATTTCATGTCCTTTCAATGGCGGAAGGCAGGTGTCGTTTGATAGTACTTAAGGTATTGTCGCCCTTAACGGGCATGGGTATAAAGACGGGCATTTTCGGAACTGAATGTTCTGTCAATTTTGGCCGTGTAGAGTTGCTGTACCTGTGGATGAAAGGCGCAGGATATCCATGTTTAAGTAGAGCTTCTTTGAGGCGTGCAAGGTTTGCATTCGGCGTGTCATAGGAGCAAACGTCCCTAGACCCTTGGAAAAGTGTGTATACCAAGTTCCGTTTCCATTTTATGGGTTTGAAACTCAAAAATGCGAGTAAGGCCCCTTCCAAGTATTCTTGGGGAAAATGGAAAGTCGTATGGATTCATTTTGCCGTTCAACCACAAGAAGGTCCAGGAAGGATAGTTGATTGTGTTGTTCTTTCTCTACTATAACTTTTAGTCTTGGATGTAGCTTATTCATAATACAAAGCAGTTCTTCAGCCTCCTTAATATCGTCAAAAATAACGAAAACATCAACCACGTATCTTTTGCAGAGTGGCAGCATAGTCAGGTTCGCGGATAACCCATAAAGATGCCAGCAAAGGTAGGGCCGAGAGGACTTCCCTTTGCCACTCGGTCAATTTATTTGTATAACTGACCGTTAAAAAGAAACTGAAAGTCCTTGTGCACAATTGTAATGCGTCTCCTAATGTTTCAGGTGGCAGACGAGTTTCAGACGCATGGGCACATTCGGTGTCTATTGGTTCGTTCAGTGGTACGTTAGTAAAAAGTGATTATACATCCAGGGATATGCTGTACTGGCCCGAAATATTTTGATTTCCAATGTCCCTAATAGAATGGAAGCTGTTTATAGCGTTTAAATAGAGAACCAACGTCAAATTGGCTCTAATTCCTTGATTAGTGACTGCGCTTGTTTGTAAAAAGATGAATTACACATAGACAAAACTGGTATTAGGAGCATATCGTTTTTATGCGTTTTTGGCAATCCATAAATTCTGAGAGTAAACGAACCCCTAGGTTTTGGGCAAAACGGTGTTTTAGAGTCCAACAACTTTTTAATTATTTTCAAGACGGAGTGCTCCAATGCCTTGGTTTCTCCCTTCCCCGATGTTTGTTATTGAAATTTACTCTGTTCACATAAAATAGCCTCCATTTTTGTCACATAATCACTACGATTACAAATGACAACTCCATGTTCCTTGTCAGGTTTAGAAATTATCATTTGTTTATGATACTTTAAAACAAATAGGGCAGCCATGTGTTCTTTAGTTATAGGTGGACGTTGTGTTATTGGAGCTCAACGGTACCGGTGCGAAATACCAATCAAGTTTGCTTTTAGCCAGCCCACGTCGTCAGAAGATCTGCGTATTAACTCAGATAATGAGAATTCAAGTCCTGAAATTGCGCTCCAATTTCAACAGGATAAATTCTTTTGTTCGAGACACGGAATTCAAGTCTTAACGACAGAGCCACTATTTGCAGTTTAGAAAGTTTAATGTCACACAGATCACACGCAGGTTATTCTGCGTTCAGTGGAAAAAATATCGTCGGTAGGATTTTTGCAAACTGACTTTAATAGCCCAAGACGAACTGATTCTGGGTTCTTCTTTTGTATGATACCTACATGTTTCGTGAACATAGACCAGCAATTGAAACTTATCTTGTCAAGGAAATAATTCATCTGATGCAGGCGGGATATGCTGAGGCCGACCAATTCCGTTTTTATTATCGATAAAGTTTGAGGAGCACTTTTAATGCCTGCAGAACAATACCTAGGCACTGCGGCAAAGTTCTGCACAAGTAGTAAGTTCTAGCTCTACCGCAGAGAAAGTAAACGTAATAATTCCAATATCGGTAACCGAACTAAATAAATTGTTTTATCAGGTACCCCAGGGGTACTATCATTGCACGTAAAAAATAAATGTTAGATAGATAGATAGATGAGACAGATGACAGATTTCACCGTAGAGGAGGAGGCACAGCTATTTATGTGTCAAATGAAACTGCGTGCTGTCAACGAGAAATTTCCGATGGTGCGCCCTGAAATTTTGAAATAATTTTATGCAAGATATGTATCAAACAATTACCGACACTGAACCTGTGTGTTGTCTATCGGCCTCCCAGTTCGAATAAATTCGCCGATATGGAATTACTTAGTGCACTGGAGTTGTTATGTAAGCAGGAGAACTTACTACTTCTGGGTGACTTCAACGCTCCAGGAATAGACTGGAACATTCCCTTAAAAAACGCCCCGTCCACGTCATTTGACCACAAGCAACTACAACTCTCCCTGAATGAATACCTCATTCAGCACATAAAATTCGGAACAAGAATGAGAGAAGGACAACGATCTAACTGTTTAGATCTCGTTTTCAGTAAAGAAGAGGGACTCATAAAGGAAGTGAATCCACAACCTCCACTCGGTTTAAGCGATCATATTGCTTTTACCTGCGTGTGCTCTCTCCTATCCAATCAACAACCAAAAATCTAGAGGCGCAGAAATATTTGGAAGGGTGACTTTAACGCAATGAGACGCACTCTTTTGGAGGAAACCTGGTTGGTCAACAAAGAAGATTCAGGCGAATTTTGGCAGTACTTTCGCGGGATTATAGAGCGTCTGATTGATTCCCATTGTCCAAGAAAAATTACAAGATCATGTATGCGACCGCCGTGGGTCAATCCGACGACAAAAAAGACCATGAAGAAGAAACAGAGACTCTGGAAAAAGTATTTGCAACTTCGAGATCCAAGGTCACTTGCCGAATATAAGGATCAGCGCCATAAATGCCGTAAAGAAATACGGGTTGTTAGAACTTCTTTCGAGCGTCGACTAATAGCAGAATCCATTACATGTCCCAAGAAGTTTTACGGGTACATCCGCAGTAGGAGGAAACATAGGGACGAAATTGCGTGTCTAAAGGATAGCCTCGGAAACTTAGTAGTTGAAGGGCCACAGAAAGTGCGATTACTGTCTCAGTTTTTTCGATCGGTTTTTACGGAGGAGTCCCTAGAAGACAATCAGCAGTTTGAAATGAACCGACACAGCCGCGAGCTTCAAATGCGCCGAGATATTGCCGTCATTGAAACCGTCGCCTTTTCCGTCGAAGAAGTCAGACGCGTCCTCAGTCAAATAAAACCTAATAAGTCTCCTGGACCCAACGGAATTCCCGGGCTGATACTTAAGGAGCTATCAACGGAGCTGCCAAAGCCTCTTTCGACTCTCTTTGAGCTGTCAATGAGAACAGGAAGGCTGCCCTCACAGTGGAAGATAGCTAACCCCGTTCCATTGCATAAGGAAGGTAGCAGGATGACAGCAAGCAGCTTTAGGCCTATTAGCTTAACTTGCCTCCATTGCAAAACGATGGAAGCTATAGTAAAGAGCGCTATACAGCAATTTTGTGAAGAATATAACATCTTCCAGGATTTTCAACATGGCTTCCGGAGATGACGTTCCTGCCTCTCAAATCTGCTAGCTTGTCTGGAGATCTGGACCAGGGCTCTAGAAGAGGGGTTTGAGGTCGATGCCGTATACATCGATTTCCGCAAGGCTTTTGACACTGTCCCGCACCAAAGTCTTCTTCACAAATTGAGCGCCATCGGCATCCGGAGAGATCTTCTTAACTGGATTATGGCGTTCCTGGTTGGTCGGAAACAAAGTGTCTGTGTCGGGGATGATATGTCAGAATGGGTGAATGTGACCAGTGGTGTGCCGCAAGGCTCAGTTCTGGGACCATTGCTCTTTATCCTTTACGTTAACGACAGCCTTCAGGAACTCGACTGCGGCAAAATAATGTTTGCAGACGACGTTAAGCTCTGGCAAGTCATTAAGGGTCCGAATGATCAGAGATTCCTTCAAGATAATCTGCACCGACTGCAAGCGTGGTCGAAGAAATGGCTTCTAGATTTCAATGTGGAGAAGTGTGCCATCCTTCATCTGCGTCCAACCAACTCTCATTCAAATGAGAGCCTGAGGACATATCACCTGAAAGATATGAGGCTCCCTGCAGAATCTTCACAGAAGGATCTCGGGGTTTGGATACAGAACAAACTGAAACCAACACTGCAGTGCCACAAGGCTGCAAAAAACGCCATGGGAGTGCTGCATACAATAAAAAGGGCTTTCGTTAACTTTGACCAAGACCTTTTTGGGAGAGTTTACGGCACATTTGTTCGGTCCCACTTAGAATATGGCATACAAGCATGGTGGCCGTGGCTAGTAAAGGACCAAGCATGCCTCGAACGAGTACAACGGCGTGCAACAATGCTGGTAAACGGTCTAAAAAGCCAATCCTACACAGGAAGACTGAATTGCCTTAATTTATCCCCTCTGTGTTACAGGCAGCAAAGAGGTGATCTCATCCTCGTCTACAAGATAATACATGGCCTTGAGTATGGACTTAAATTTGAGGACATGTTTCAGTGGCACCTTTCACCCAATGTTCGTGGTCACTCGATGAAGTTACGGGCAACAATGTCCAGGCTGAATCTTCGTTCTGAATTTTTCACGCGGAGGGTAGTGGAGAAATGGAACGATCTCCCTCAGCCAGACGTGGAGGCTACGTCCCTGCAACTCTTCAAGAAAGGTTTGGATGATTATTTGTGTCCCCTGTTTTCCCTTGACGGTCTGAATCTGAATTAATACCATTGGTCCAGACAACTATTTTCTCTGAGACAGTGCTACTCAAATGAACCAAGTACTGTTTTAATAGTGAACATTTTTTGTTCGTGTGCAGTTAGTTCTAACGAGCTGACATGTAATCAATAGGGTTTTCAAAGGCTTTACCTATTATGCTTACCAAATAAACTGAAATAAACTGAAACTGAGGGACGTTAACAGTATGAAATAAGTTGTCTGAGTTGTTGCGACGACTGTCTTCGTCACCACACAAACCAGACAGTGCAACGGCTCAATTCTAGAACTTGTGAGCAGAAAAGTGATCGACCGGAGAGTCGACCCACTGTCCAACGTAGCTGCTCACCCACTGGAAGAAGAAAAGGAGATCCGGTTTGCGAACACGTAGATAACGACGCGTGTAGACAATAAGTCAGGAGAGTGCCACTGGATGCTTTATCTTCTGACAACAGACATCCTGATATATCCTGACTAACTGCGACGTCTGATTACAAAACTGCGCACGTTTAGCTGCTCCTTAATTGTTTTTGAAGATATGCTCCTGTGCGAGTTCAAAAGCTTTGGTTGGTACAGTCCTAATTCCGGCAAGCTCGGTAAACTAGATTCCATCGACATTTTGCACGCTCATAAACGCAAATGATGGGCCCATAGCTCAGGTCGGATCACAAAGCGTACCTCATCGGCCTTCCTGTTAATTTTCTCTGGATCCATAGTCAATGAGCTTGCTTCAGAGAAAAGCGGAACTATAATAACTGATTACGAAAACAGTTTGTCGTAAGCTGATTAATGTTTAGCCCATAGTCAACGCCTTAAATTTTTGTCTGACCAGTGGATTTAGGGAAGAAGTAGGTGACGTACCGGAATTGTCATTTGGTAAGTCACTTAAGGAATCTGCGCGTCAGCATTATATATTGTCTGCCATCCTGTTGAGTGGCAGGTTATCGAATTTTTCGGTGCTTGCACAGCTAATGGTATAGATTTCGGTGAACAGGAAAAAGGCCTGTGAACTACTGACGGAACTAATATCGTTGGACTGCGCCCCCAGAGCATTGTATTGTATTGTATTGTATTTTAGGGTAATAGGCAATGCCCTTGATGACCCTATTGAAAACGGTGCATAAAATATAAATGTTAAATGTACAGCTTACTAAAATTTTGTCAGTAACATATTTGTTCACGGGAAACTTTCACAATGCGGGACTGCTAAGGGTGCGGCAGGCGGTCTTCTCAGTGTGCACATGAAATTTTAAGTGCAGTTATATGCAATCAGCATAAAGTGCAGTCATCTGCATAGTTTGAGAGGGGGCATCTCATTAAGAGTCAGGGGTGTGTTAAGTAGGGATGAAATCAAGAAATGAAATTTATGGCTGGCCGCAGGTAGTCCTGTTGTGAAAGTCGTCGTTTATCAAATATCAAACGATCCAGCTGCCTTTTGAATACAGCGATTGTATCAGATGTCACTATTTCACTTGGGAGTGAGTTCCGTGGCCGAACAACACGCTGGCTGAAGGAAAACTTCAGATTGTCTAGGCGTGTACGCTCCCGCTTGACTTTGTAAGGGTGACCGCGCAGGTGACTCCTGGTCGTGAATTCAAAAAAGTCGTCAGTTTTGAGCGAACATTCATGCCCGTGGATAATGCGGAATGTCCATAATAGGTCACACCTCATTCTTCTATAGGATAGGGGGAACAAATTTAACTGGATCAGTCTTTCTGGGTATGACAGAGTCCTGGACCGTCCACCAGTTTTGTGGCCCGTCGTTGCACCTGCTCTATGGCATCACTGTCTTTCTTCATCCAGGGCATCCATGATGGCATTCCGTATTCCAGGTGCGGTCTGACGAATGTGCCGAATATCTGTGAGAAGAGTTCTGGAGGAAAGATTTTGAAGGCACGCCTAATCCAGTGCATGGTGCTGGTTGCCTTTTGGACGACTCTTTTGCAGTGCTGAGAGGGCAGCAAGTTTGAGCATGTCCAGACACCTAGGTCTTTGTGCGTGTCCACTTCATTTAGTGGAACCCCATTTATGATGTACTGATGTTTTGGGAAGCGCCTCCGTCCAGATTCTAGTCGCAAGACTACACACTTGGATACGTTGAACGCTAGGAGCCACTTGCTGGACCACGCAGCCAGCTTATTAACATCTTCCTGTAGCTTTTGCGCATCTTCAACGCAGCTGATTGTTTTCCAGATCTTTATATCATCCGCAAACATGATGCCATCGCATTCAAGGTCTGCAGGACAGTCATTTATATAGATGAGGAAGAGGAGAGGACCCAAGACTGAGCCCTGCGGAACGCCGCTTTTTACTGGCACCCATTCGGATGTAGTGGCACCAACGATGACTTTTTGGAGCCTGCATGACAGGAAACTTTTAATGCAATTAAAAATGCTGCCCTGTAGTCCACACTCCCAAATCTTCTGTAGCAGTCGTCCATGAGGAACGCTATCAAACGCCTTCTTAAAGTCAAAGAAGATGACGTCCACTGGACGGCCCTGGTCTGTGGCTCTTGTCCACTTTTCCTGAGAGTAAAGACTGCTTGTAAGACAGGAGTGACCACGACGAAATCCGTGCTGAGCAGCACATAACAGGTCCCTCTGCTCCAGATACGACATTAAATGCCCTTTAATAAGTCGTTCCATTACCTTGCATAGAATGCAGGTTAAACTAATAGGACGGTAGTTTTCGGGTTCCAGTCTGGATCCTCCTTTATAGATTGGAGAAATATGGGCCGTTTTCCACTCCTCCGGCAGTTCGCCTTCTCCCATGGACTTCCGAAATATCATGAACACCGGCTCACAGAGTACACCAGCTAATTCTCGGAGGACAAGTGGATGAATTCCATCTGGACCAGGTGATTTGGCAGGTTTCAGCCGGCGTAGTTCGGTCCTTATCAACGTAGGTGAGAAGCAAATACCACACTGCCGAACGATGTATCGCACGACTCGGTTGGTGAGGAACCCTGTGGTAGCTACGCCATCACAGCTGTCTCTGAGTCAAACGATGACAACGGAAATTGGCGAAATGCTGAACGTGCGTATAAAAATAAACGTAGGGACTCCCTTCCAGACAGGCATCTTTACCGAAAACGAAACATCGTCATAAAGGGAGCTCCTGAGTCCAATTCTTCGACTGCAAAAGAAAGAATCGAACACGATCTCAACCTCTTTCAAACATATTCAAATGCCGTCCTTCAGGACGGAGAATGTGTTACCGTGCACAAAGCTTTCCGTCTAGGAAACGCAGATGCGTCGCGTGCATTACCAAGGCCTCTTATAATTATTCTTGCAAATGAAGCCCAGGCCTCACATCTCCTGGAAGGGAGGATGGCCCTTCGTCATTCGCATAAGGAAGTGTTTTTTCAGCCGGATTACGAACCGACAGAAAGACACAAGATGAGGGAGCTCTGGACAGAACTGAAAAGAAGGACAGAAGAGGGGGAGAAGGGGTTGAAAATAAAGGAAGGCAAGATAATACAGATCAAACGATCGCTCCTGTGGCTAACCCCCTTTGTAATTAGGGCCAGTTCCCCCCGAGAAGACGGACACTAAAGGTGCTGTATTCGAATGTGCAGAGCCTGTTTAACAAGATGGATGAACTCAGGACTCTGATCGACGAGCACACGCCAGATATCATCGCCTTGACAGAAACATGGCTTTCTGAAGCTATGGGAGACCATGAGGTATCCCTCAGAGGCTACCAACTGTTCAGAAGAGACAGGAGAAGCCGAGGAGGAGGGGTCGCTGTCTATGTTAGCTACAACCTAACCGCGGTCCCCGAGCATAATCCAATAACAACAGCGGAAGTCGAATTCCTATCTTTAACTATCTCCACCAAATATGCCAGGCCGCTGGCGTTTGCAGTCGTGTATCGTCCCCCAAACCAGATTTCCGAACACGATAGCCTTCTCCTAAGGGAACTGAGCAAGACCTGCTCGAACAGAGACGTCCTTATTGTAGGGGACTTTAACGCCCCCCAATATCGACTGGCAAGCTTGGACGGTTGCGGGTCCATCGAACACATTCGGGCAACATTTGCTTGAATTGGCAGCAGAAAGACTACTTTTCCAGAATGTAACTCTCGGAACACGTGTTAGGTAAGGGCAACGTTCAAATTGCCTCGATCTGGTGCTCACTCGAGATGAGGAGAGTGTGCTGGATATACAAGATCTCCCGCCAATTGGTGCTAGTGATCATATTGTGATGCTCTTCGAGTATTCCATGTTCTCCCAGCCTAATTCACCTGAACAATTACAGGCAATTATCTGGAAGGGGGATTTTTCTAGCATGCGAACGCAAGCCTCAGCAATACCGTGGACAACCACATTACAAGGAACAGTTAATGACTATTGGAGCACGTTCAGCTTACTGGTCAAAAGAATCGTTGATCTGAACTGTCCACTCAGACGAAAGAAAAGTAGCAACCGTCCGCCGTGGATAAACCGGAAACTTCAAACCGCGTTTAAGAGGAGAATTAAAGTGTGGAGACGCTATCGACAAACAGAAAGTCCTGCAGACCTGACGGAATACAAGCGACAGCGGAATGCGTGTAAACGCGAGGCTCATAGACTTCGAAGCAACTATGAGCTGTGCATATTACAAAATTCCTTGGAGCATCCTAAAATCCTCTATAGTTACATACGTAAGGGACAGAGCAATCGTGAACCGATTCCAGCGCTAAGATCCCAAAACGGAGTAATTGAGACGGATGACCACCTGAAAGCATCAGCCTTCTCCAATTTCTTTCAGTCGGTATTCACTCATGACACAAACCCTCCTGCCATGCCATATGTAGACCAACGACAACGAGCATGTCGCACTATCTGCATAGTGAAGAAAGCATGCATTGTCGCTCCCGGAATTTTCAAATTGTGACAGGTCTCTCCGGTGATTTTAGTTTTGGGAATGGAGGTTTGGTGTCTTTGCGACCGATTTTGTGCTTGTGGTGGCAAGCCCGCAATTTCGTTCAGTTTACTTGGCATAGCTGTCCCATGACCAACTGATTCGAATCCTAATCTCAGGTGCCCTCCTTGGTCGGGAGTAGGGCTGAAAACCAAAACATAATTGACTAGTCCGGTCTTCGTTATCATTTTCAATGCATACTTTCCCGGTAAGAAGTTAGTCTCGCTTCTATTTCGTCTAGCACGACGAGTCCAAACCATAAGGAAAATAAAACCCCAGAGGTCAACAGTGTCGGTAATTAAGTGAAAAAACCGCTATTTTATTTATATCCGCCTTCAGATTCTGTTTGAAAGGGATTATACATTCACAAGAAGTAAGAAGAACTGCAAATAAATACGGGCGTATTCCATGAAAAGGTTTTGGTTACCAAGGCACAAAAGATGATTTCAAAATGAATGAAGCATTCGCTGCCATACTACGTGCATGGGACGTAACAGGAAAAAAGCTCGGGATAAATAAATAAAAAATTACCTCCTATATCTAAACAAAGGGTGGGCAAGCGATAGCATTAGAAGACTTCGCTGCACACAATGGGGCAAGAGGTGGCGTTGACGTTGGTACTGATCTTGGA
>CACRXP010000262.1:610973-676949 GCA_902702965.1 Spirometra erinaceieuropaei
CATCAGTGACCAGCCGCCCGCATTCCCACTGATTAGCGATCCCACCCCCCGCATTTTCACCGCCTCCAACACTAGGAGCCCTAACGGTTCTTCCTTCCCTCCCCCTGCCCCACGGCCTACCATAACTAGGTGCCCACCCCTCTCACACATCAGCTGTCTGTTTGTCGTTGTCTGTCCTGTCGCACCAGCCGACCTAGTCTGCCGACTTCAATTTCCCTCGGTTCATTTCGTCCGACGACGGGTCGGTGTCACCGACTTGAAAATTTACGAGTACAACTCAATTTTCCGAAGAGCCTTCACTTTCTCATTATATCACCTCGGAATGCACACCACATCAGTTATTCAACTTAAGTATGTATGTATATACAGTAGGTGGGCTAACTCATGAAACGTCAGCCGAAATTCCGAAATGCGTTTTCGTTTTGAAAAGAGGATTTAAGTAGGGTTTTAGAATAAATCAAGCTGCAGCGTAATTTTTAATATCTCAGTTACCTCAGAATGTTGGCTTTTGAAAGAATTTCTTTCCGGCTGCATACGAAAAATATACTCTGTAAAAAATGACCACTAAAGTGGCTTGCATTCTTCCCGCTGATTTTCGATGCCCCTAAACATTCAATTATACCCCATAGAAAACATGCAAAAAATGTTTATTCTTTTGCTCATTCGGTAGACAATCACGTCTTCTCGGAAGAGAAGTATGGTTCGGTTTTAGAAGAGTTTGGGATTGTGAGATTTTTATATGCCGTAAAATGGCTGTTCATAAAATGCCATGTCTCAGCATTTAACAATGTGGCCTGCAAAGATAACAATATGGCTCAAATCAACTGCTATATTTTACGAACCCTATATGGTCTCCTCTTAATACTGTAGAGAAATGTATGGTTTTCCGTACGTTGAAAATATTCGGCTTGTAGTGTGGAGATTCTGAATGCAAATGTAATGGCTGGTCGGATTCAAAATTATTCGGGAATTGAAAAAAAGTCTTTGAGAGCCGAATCATACTCTTTTTTCGAGTATAAAATTGGAAGAAGACGGAATTTTCTACCGAATGAGCAGAAAACTGGATATTTTTACACATGCTTTCCGTGGAACATGATTGTATGTTCAAGAGCATCGAAAATAAATGAGAAAAATTCATGCTACTTAAGTGGGCATTTTATGCAGAGTAAATTTTGTGCATGCAGCCGCAAGAAAGTTCTTTCAAAGGCTGTCATCCTGAGGTAACCGAATTTCTATGGGATTATGCTGCAAGGGGATTTATTCTACAACCCTACTCAAATAATCTTTTCGGAACGAAAACGCATTTAGGAATTTCGACTGACATTTCATGAATTAGTCCTGTTGTAATCACGATGTAAAAGTTGGAAGCTATGGGTCAACCGTCGGTTAACCCAAAATCACGGGTGCATGATGTAGATGGCACTTGTATATTCTCCATAGTATTTGTACCTCAACACTACCAGGAATCTCGTCTACACTGGGAAAGAAAGCCAACAGCAAACTCCCTTTCTCTGACGTCCTCTTACAGCGAATAACTGATGAGGTATTTTAAACCTCAGTTTGCCGCAAAGAACCGTATTCTTAGGTCGCCCTACATTACAATAACAATCGTTCTATGGTCCACAAACGTACTGTTGCTACTAGTTTACTAAATCGAGCGAAAACAAAATGGCCGGACGAAGATAGCTACCAAATAGAACTTGATTATTTGCTCAGGCTCTTTTCCCAAAAGGGCACGTTAGAAATTGTGTGCGCTGTTGCATGAGACAACAGAAATTACGAGAAAGTGACAAGGAACTAGATTGTTCCTATCTAGCGTCCAAATAGAAAACATGGAAAACAATTCCGTTCATCAAAAAGATGTCCGAATTTGTTGAAAGACTATTGAGGCGCACAAACTGGGGACTACACCATCCAACCAGCTCGTACAGACTGAGGATAGGGCTAGCTGTTTAGGTGAGACAAAGGTCATCCGAAGGAATTTTGTGCGACACCGGCAGCGCATGCATAAACATCAACTAGTCGTGAGAACACTTGCTTCAAGTTGCCATGCCTACACAGAGAACTGGCGTGAATTTGCTTCGGGCAAAACTCGCATTGCTGGCCGAGAGTTTTTGGTAGCCGTACATTCCAATGAGTCACGCAATAATCGACACGTTGAACTAGACACCGTCTACTGCAATCTCAGGAAAAATGAAAGAGGAGACAGCAGATCTTCGTGAGATATCAACCCAGGCCATGGGTTATTGACAGAAATGAAGGGTCTGTATCGACGTTTAGCAATTTAAAAAATTTTGGACTGCTTTATACATTTGCAACACGTCTGAAGACGACCTGGGGAACAAGTGTCAAAAATTTACTGAATAAAGTTTGTGAAGTTTCCCAAAAGATATAAATGTCACTTAAGCATGCGACCCTCACCGTTGAGGTTAGGGTCATGCTCGATCTTCTTCTGTTCCCATAACAGCCTGCTACAACGAACGTTGTATCATAAAACACATACCACGTATAGTAATTGAGCAGCAAACTTGCGGGCGGACGGAATCGTACCAGGCAAGATCCTAACAAAGATGCTTATATACCCCACTTCATAAGGCCCATGACGTACCGATGATCGGCCACGACCGTGAAACAGTATCCTGTTACACTCTTAGTGAGCAATAGTATTCGTGTCGGTTATACGGTATAACGCCTGTGTCATATATGTATGTGATAGTCATGAAGGGAAGCGAGGACTGACATACAGATACTACCTGAAAAAATCGTTGTGTTGCCCTTCCAACAGCCTACCAGGCCCTCCGGGTGCAGCTCAACAAGCGAAAGAGCAAGCGCGGATTTAGGCCAAACGTGAGTCAAAACAAGGGGGAACCTACCACCGACACGCAGGTAACTATGCCATAATTCGAGCTTGAAGAAGGCGCAATCATCAATACCGCTGCATCAACCACTAGCCTGACAGAGAGTGAGAAATGCGGTCAGGGAGGGGGGGCAAACAAGACTAGCGACCCAGGACGACAACTGAGGTCAACGCGAATGTGAGTGATGGCCACCAACGTTCAAATGCCGCCCCCGATTAAAGACAGGCAGATTGACAACAGTCATCCTTCCTCCTCCTATGCCGTGGCGACTGCAGAGACGAGTCCTGTGCGTATGCGGGAGATCAGCGCCAAGGCTGGTTAATGAATCCCTCATGTACACTTTTAAGACAAGCCCATATAATTAGCGTCGCGTACTACGTCGCTGTGTGACGTGGTACGATAATAACCTCCGGCGATGGAAGCTTGTCTGCTGTTGAAACGTCAGGACAATAAAACGATGGTTCCCCATATCTCATCTTTTTTCATATATACATATGTACATGCACAGTTGGTCAATGAACGCCTTTCGAACAGAGTTAATATTTCAGATCGAAAACGACGGGATACCGGGCCCGCTGTTGTATGGTAGAGCCTCCGACCCAATGAACATGGATTCCGGGTTTGCATCTAGCGTGTTAAAAACGTGGAGTTGGGCATGGCCGGTTGATCACGGACAATAAACCAGAAATGGCCGTGCCAGTCTTCCTATTCTGTGCCGATGACCTCCTTCTACATAGTTATATAAATATTTGAAGTACTATTAGTTTCCATTGTAGTGCATATATCGGTCAAATTCTCCAAAATTCTTCCCTTCCGTGTTCGTTTTTATTTAAAGCAAATGAAAGGAAGTTTTCTGGCAAAGTTAAACCATGCACGTCATCGGCTTTACAACAATCTAACTCTTATAATCAAAACATTTGTAGGTGAGCGAGCAGATGAAGAAAACTTTCTCCAAGGCAAGATTTGCACACGAGCCACATTATAACATTCTATAGACCTAATAGCAAATATCCCATATTCCCGTCACCTAGCAGCCAATTGTCGGAAAATTATTATTATCTGAGCCAAAAGTATGAATCGAAGGAATTTTATTTCATAACATACTACACCTTAGCATTGTCAGTGGAACTAACAAATGCAGGCAAGATTTGCGTATCAAAAATTATCATTTCTGAAAAAGAAGTTTAATAGTCAGCAAATATCCAAAACGTGTCACTCAAAGGAGATACGGTAGGTGGGCTACCCCATGAAATGTCAACCGAAATTCTAAAATCCGTTCCCATTTCGAGAAGAGTCATTAAGTAGGGCTGTAAAACTAATCATCGTGTAGCGTAGTTCTATAACTATTCAGTTACATTGAGATGCCAGTTTTCGAAAGAAATTCTTTTCGGCTGCATGCGAAACCGATATATTGCAAAAAATGACTACTCAATTAGCACGAATTTTTCTCTTTCTTTATCGATTTCCTTAAACATTTAATTATATTTCATGGAAAAAATGCGTAAATGTATTCACTCTTGTGAGTATTCGGTAAGGAATTACGTCTTTTTCCAATTTTATTCCCGAAATGTGTCATTCGGTTCTAAGGAAGTTTCTTATTGTGAAATTTTCAAATACCATGAAATGGCCGTGCATAAAACGTCACGACTCTACACTTACGACAGTGGCTTGTAAAGTTAACGATATGGCTCAAATCCACTGCTAAATTTTATGAACCCCGTATGGCCTTCTCTTGAGGTCAGCCTGTAGTTCGAAAACGGCAGGTCGGGTTCAGAATTATTCGGGCATTGAAAAAGTTTCTGAAAATCCAAATTATCCCCTTCCTTCGAGTATAAAATTAGCAGAAGATGTAATTTTCTACCGAATGAGCAAAGGAGTGAATACTTTTACGCATGTTTTCCATGAAATATAATCGGATTTTTAGGGGCCTCAATATTAATGAGAAAAATGCATCCCGCTTTACTGGTCCTCCTTTGCATGATGACGTAAAGAGGTTAGTTCGAAAACCGGCATCCTGAGGAAACTGAATTATCCTAAAATTGTGCTGCATGATGATTAGTCTTACAACCCTGTCTGATTAATTTTTCCGAAACGGAAACGAATTTCAGAATTTCGGTTGACATTTCATGAGTGAGCCCACTTACTGTAAGACAGGCTTGGAAGACAACGTCTAACCTATCGTCGAAGCCAGTAGGTTTCGAAAGATGACGACATGCCTTGATTTGTTCCGCAGTTAAATCGTTTGTTCATGCCTCTGAAAGGACTGTTAGTATTAGCATACCATACAAATCAAAACACGAGGTCCGAAAAAATACTAGAGTGAAATAGACGTCGGAGGTGACTTGCGATTCTGGATGTTCTGTTGGGGGACCAGAACTCTAGGTCTTAAGACAGTTAAGGATTTTCGACTGCAGGTGTCCCCATCTTTCTTTCGATCTTGTGCAGGAAGTGCACTTAGTTATTAATTATCCGATTTTGAGGTAAATTAAAATTCGGGAAGTGCTGAACAAGGCAGTTATAGAATAGCACCAACAGACTTATGAGCACGGTAGGGGCCGATGATTTATCATTCAGCTGTATTATTACTAATGATTAAGTCCATGACTTTAATTTAGCCATTCAATGGGGAAAAAGCTAAGTTGTCTAAGAGCAAAAGGACTGACCTGGAATAAGGCCTTTACTTGATCCTCCAGCAGTTTAACACCGCCCTTAGGACTGAGGGTTATTCGCCCCAAAAGATGGAGTTTTGGGAGACCGGGCAGTCCCTGAATTGAGCCACTGGACTCTTTGGTAGAAATTCCAGATGGCAAATGACGGCCAGCATGAGGGGTCTGTTGTGCAGATAATTGAGCGCTCTGAGTGCTTGGCTCTCCGTTCCCATTCACGTTGCAGCCCGGTGAAAATGCGAGTTGAAGAAAAACTGGAATGGTGATCCCTTTAACACTTTTTGGGACAAAGAGCCCTGTAAATCAGGTATAAAAATAACAAATTTTAATACATTATGAAATTACGCGAACAAAAAATAACCAAAGAAGTTTGAGAGATCTGCCACAGTTTGGGACAAAATAAAAACTAGCGAGCCCATTTCAGAGCGTTTATTTTATACCGTAGTCAAGGCATCAAGTTGCTACGTTGAGTAAATATATTTCATATAATCACCATGTGGCATATCAGAACATTTTTTTGTAATTCGTCTCAGGCTTGCTAGGCCAGGGAACTAAGTAGACAGGAAGCAGAAGAGTACTCAAAGTTTTTGAGACTCGAGGATATGACGAAATTTTGGTGTACCATAAGGCTAGCCAATCATCAGTCTGATAATCGTTTTAAACAATGCGCATACCTTCGAGAATCTACGAACTAGTCAGTCGTAGAGGTTGTTCGGAAGTTTTTTAAGAAAGATCTACGTTTAGCTTGCATTTTCTATATGTATATCGTTACTGGCGCACATAAGTACTGTTGGGTAACAGCAACTTTATAGAGTTCATTTCATAGACATCGCTTGATTTACTTCATTTGACTTTGTGTGTTAAGGGAGTTATATAACAACAGAATACTTTCCTATGGCGTACAATGCCTATGTATAATCCTCACCCCGATAAAACCTTAACTGGTTTAATTTGGAACGATTTAGGAAAGGACAATATCCTAATCCGGCTTAGCACCTGCATGCAAGACCACTGCAGTTCTGACAGACCAGAAAAGGAAACTGCTAAAATTTGGAATTCTATTCAGGCTAAAACCATTGGTGTTGTTCTTCAGCGATTACTTTAGGCGTATGCATCGTTGACCTCAAAAAGTCGCAACAGCCAAAGCGAATATTCGATTAAGTGGATTAAACAACTGGTTTCAAGCTCAATCGCAGTCCTAATAAAGAAAGCTCTCATGGGAAATCGGGGATAAGTGACAGTAAAAGTAGACAGGCGGTCTCAGCGGAAAAAAACGCATTTAGTTTCGCAAATCTGTCAACCGGAACACGGGAATCAGGCGATTAGAAGTTTTCCGCTTTCAAAAACGAATTGTAAGTTGGAAAAACAATTTGCTGGAAAAAAGGGTAAGGGTATGGTTTACACCGGGGTGACTTATTTCGGGGAGCAATTGGGCAAATGTAAAGGATTGACGATATTTATTTTTAGGTGCCAGAGAAAGGAATGAAAAAAGCTCTTAGTGGCTGCTGCGTTAGGGTGGTCAAGAGGTTTTGAGGTATTCATCGGGGTAAAAATATGACAATGCAGTGCCTTTTTGAAAATCCGTCAGAATGATTAGTAGTTATATTTATTATTATCACTAAATGGTAAAAATGGTGTCCCCATTTGATTAGCGACGGTATGGATGATCAGAATTTGTGATACCGCAAAGTTCTGGGATATTCGGCCCTTCTCCTCAACACAATTCTCCCCGGGAGTAAGTGACTCCGTGCGTAAACCACACTCTTGCAGAAAGAGATTTACTCTCTCGTCTATTGAGATGGATGTTCCAAATGCTTAAAACTCACTTTTTAGAAGTTCCGTGCTATGAAGGCGGGTGGAAAAAAGACTGGCACCCAGGCTCTCTGATCCGCCGCTCTGTGAACACTTGTCAACGGTCTGGTGCAGCTGTTCATTCTCCTCGCGCAGCAGCGAAATTTCGTTCTGAAGGCTGGTTAGCAGAGTCTGCATTTGCTGTAGTTGATGAAACCGTGAAAGAGACTCCAACTGAGCGTCCGTCAATCGTAGGTCCTTATCGGCCAGCTGGTTTTGCAGGTTCGATAGGTCGTCCGAACTGACTGACTGCCCATCAAAACCGACGTTGGGGCAGGTCGTGGAGGGAGATTCGGTACTGGAGCTGGACGGAGAATGACGACTGCTGGCGCCGTCAGCATCACTGTGAAATTGCAGAGGAAGAAGTAGGCAAGCATATGCATAGTCTCCAAAAAGCGTTTCAAGTATGTGAACAAAAACCTTCCCTCAGATTTATAAGGTCGACACAAGACTAAAGATCAAAAACTGTCTACAAGCCCTCTAGTTAGACATGCAGGGAGATGGCGGTCGAGTAATAGATCGAGTAACGGTAAGACATATTGCTAGTTATCACGTCAAGGGTAAATAACGATGAGAAACGCACGGAAACAACCACTTGAGTGTGGACTGTCAAGCCATCAGCGCAGTAAGTACGACCCCCGGTGATTAACGTGAGGGCTGCCAATTAAAGAATGCATGTGGTCTCATGACAACCGCGTCATATAAATGCTGCACTTATTCTGCGACGGTGTGTAAGGATGGGTCCGAGCGAAAATACAACACATTCGAAGAATACGCTTCACGTTCCGAAGCCTTTTATTCTAAGGTGTCCCTGGAATAAAATGAACGTCATGCACGCTTTTCTAAAGCGCCGACGAAATATTGGCCAGATAATAGTAAGAGAACACAGACACTATGCTGTTGTCACTAGCTTAACATATCGAATTTTGGAAAATGCGCAAAATTTGTCATGACACAATACATACTACTTCATAATTGCCAATGCGTAAAAATGCTTCTTAAAGAAGAAGTCGTTTATTCAGAGACCCCACCTAAAGCCATGAAACTGGAGTGGCATAAATAGGAAACAGAAAAAGTTGATTTTTTATTGAGTCTGAGCAGCAAAGTAACGTTGAGTTAAGTATTTGGTAAAGTAAATAAAGACAAGAATTGAAGTCAATATTGGTGACCCGTGACCTAACTTTGAAGCACGCACTTATCTAAGCACAGAAAACGCGACGTCTGTTCACAGAAGCATACATAACAACAAGAAGTGATGACTCAGATTATTTTGAAAAGGTGAGATTGTTCAGACCACAATTTTATTAAGATACACGGCTATTTAGACAAGCACAGACCGTCTGAAGGAGAAATCAGGAATCTGCTCAGGGATTTGTCAAATCTCCCAGACATCTAGATTTTTATAATCGCGATACCATGTTCACCCGCCTGCACGCAGCAGCAACATGCCTCCAGGTCGGCGTAGTTGTTAAGAAAGCTAATTCTTCGTGGTCAAAGTTGCCTGTGAATGTGGAGTATGGGTTAACCTCATAAAACACCGACGGAATGTCAAATAGGTAGGTAAAAGTCGAAAGTAAACGAGGAGTATTCCTGGCGCATTCAAATAATAATGATATAGAGTATTATCAAAATATGGGAATAATATGCCGTCTCATTAAAAGCTAGGCCTTCATACCTGTGATGGGAGGAAGTGACATTTTGTCTTCCCTTAATCTGGTCACATGGATCACGACTTTTGCTTCTGCCGAACGCCCGATTAATTGAGGTCTTCAGCTGAAGAAATAAAGTTGCAAGATTAATCGATCAGCTTTTTGAGTATTATAATGTCTGACAATCTCCGAAGCCAATATTTGCGTTATATTTACTAAAAGTTACTATACCATCGACCTGCTTTCTTGATTTCGATTGCATCATCAACTAAGAGTTAAAAAACAGATAGGTATTCTAGAATTAGGAAGCATGTTTCAAAGCGGAGGTTTGTTTCATAAAACGACAAACTACAGTAGCCGGGTTAACTCATGAAATGTCAACCGAAATTCAGAAATGCGTTTTCGTTTCGAAAAGATTTATTAAGTAGGGTTGTAAACTAGTCAACATGCAACATAATTGTATAATATTTCAGTTACATCAGTAGTGTGGCTTTCGAATGAAACTCCTTCCGGATGTATGCAAAAACTACAATCTGTAAAAAACGACTGTTTAAGTAGCATGCATTTTTCTCATTGATCTTCAATGACCCTAAAAGTCAAATTATATTTCATACAAACATGCAGAAACATAGGCATTCTTTTGCTCATTCGGTAGACAATTACGTCTTCTTCCAATTTTATACACGGAGGAGGGACATAATTTGGTTTTAAAAAGTTTCTATTTGTGGGACTCTTAAATTCCATGAAATGGCCGTTCATAAATCGTCATGTCTGTGCATTTACCAATGTGGCTTTTAAAGTTAGCAATAGAGATCAGATCCATTGCTAAATCTTATTAACCCTATAGGGTCCCACTTTATTACCGTAGAGTAATGTGAGGTTTTACGTACGCGGAAAATATAAGGCTTGCAGTTTGAAAACCCTGAATTCAAGTGTAACGGTAGAGCAGGTTCAAAATTATCCGGGAATTGGAAAAGTTTTGAAAAACCAAATTATACTCCTCCTTCAAGTATAAGATTGGAAGAAGACGTAATTATCTACCGAATGAGCAAAAGAATAAATGTGCTTGTTCATGTTTTCTATGAAATATAATTGGACTTTTAGGGGCCTCGGAAATAAATGGGAAAAATTCATGCTAATTAAGTATTCGTTTTTTGCAAAGCATGGTTTTTGCATGCAGCCGGAAGGAAGTTCATTGGAAAGCAGCCCTCCTGAGGTAACTGAAATTTTATAGAATTATGTTGCGCGCTGACTACTTTTACAACTCTGCTTGATTATTCTTTTCGAAACGACAACGCATTTCGGAATTTCAGTTGACATTTCAGGAGTTAGCCCATCTACTATAGGTCTAGAATTTGCGTATAAATTGGCGTCGTTAAGCTACCGACTATGACCGTTTGACCACCGCATATGATGACGTTTGTGGTGGTTTGCGCGAAAATTAATTTTATAGTCGGACAGACCTGGTGTGCATCTACCATACTCCTCCTCATTCATTGCCTTTGGTGGAAAAATAGTGTCAAGACGGCCGGCGGTCAGCGTGCATAAAATGGCAGACAAAGCTAAATATCCCGCTTGCGCGTACCCTTTACGACCAAGTTCCCTCAAAATGCAACACGATTGCACTCATAGGGAGGCTCGGATCTAACCTTTGCAAGAATGTCAGGGCGGTCACATCAAGAAGGAGTCATTAAGTCTGACTCCCGATCTCCGAGCCAGTCATGTTACGTGCACGCAGAACTGGCCACGAGGACCGAGCAGTGAGAATAAGTGCTCTTGTCTGTGCGCTACCATCGTCCGATCATATCCCAAGTGGGAAGGAAGAGAAAAAAGGCACCAGTATGAGGGGTTTATTGTGCAAAGAACCCGGAGCTGTCCTCTCAGGCGGCAGTGGCCACTAGCGAAGGCAGGACTGATGTTGACTGCGTCCAGTCATGCCTGAGAGTCCCTTAGATAGTGGTGGCAGTCGTTTTTGTAGGCTCGTGGGCCAAGCTCAAGTGGTCTCCAATCGGTGTGTGTTGCATTTGCCGAGGGGTGGTGTCCCAGTGGCTTGTTTTGCTGGTTGCAGGGGGGTGGCGCGTTCAAGTGGCCGCATGGGCAGCTGCGGCCACTCGCGGACGCAGGTATGCCCGGCCTGTTGTTCGTGTGACTTCAGGTAAGCTCGTCTAGGACGGCTCGCTGCAAGGGGTGAATGACCTTGAGACAGCGAGGCCTTGAACAATGACGCCAGATAAGTCATGGTGGCTGGCCACTACAAGTTATCCAGCCAGCTGACAGCATCCTATTAGAGACGACTTTTGACCTATTGTGATAGTTCCGAGAAGCAGCAGGTTTATATAATGAGGAATGTGCTAACGTGCAGTGGGGATAGACTCTTCGGTGTCAACCCCTTTCACTATATTCTCTCTCCTGTGCAGTACTTCACTGTCTAAGCCGATGGGTCATCTGGTGCTGAGGTCGGACGCAGTGGCTGGGAGGGACACACGTGCCATACTACCTGGTAAGGCGCCATGTAGCGCAAAAAAACATGTCACACATTGCCGAGATCAGTGTTTGTTCTTTCCAAGTGTCCGGCGTTGGGGAGGGGGGGAATTCGTGTGTATGTAGTTGTGCGTGCTATGTGCTGGTGGGGCGAAGTGGGATGATTGGTTAAAGTTTGCGGTTTCACCGTAGGTTTTCTTGAAGGTCCATATGGCCAAATAGGCTAATGCGATAATGAAATATCCTTAGGCAGGTACAACGAACGTCGATTGGGGTTACTGGCACTGGTAAGCCAGCCTCAGTGCAATGGGTTCTCAAATGCCCATCAAGGCCGATGTGTGATGTAAATGTACAGTGGCAGATAGGGCTAATATGCTGGTGGTATAAGGGTGCTATTAGTACGAGACGACGATAGTAGTGGTGAAGGAGTCGATTTTGCTTCTGGCAGAGGAGTTTCTAAGTGTAGGAGGTAGACTTGGTCTGGTGACGCTACGTTATCGTGGATACGCACATGGTTACTTATACCCATGTGGTGTCGGAATGTTCTGAGGCATCGTAAACAGAGGAGGTATGAGCAACGAGTGTAGAATGGTGTAGTTGGTACTTCCTTGCCAATCCCTATACGATAAATTTGCAAATGATCGACTGGACCTGTGTGTGATAAGAAATTGCGGTGACAGGAAGAAATCGAGTCCACATTCTTCGTGGCAGGGGCAGTGGCGGTAATGTTTGCAGGTCGGTAGAGATGCCCTCAGCGGTGTAATCGGTATAATGGGGGACAGTTTGGCCATGACGACCCTGAACTGGGTCTGCAGGTGTCCGAATAAGCCTCTCCCTGTCCAGAACATCCGTGGTGATGAGGACATGATGGCAGGATTTGGGAGCCGGTGTAATTGGTCTGCAGCACTTGACTCTTGCGGGTCTCCCCCTTTGCTCTGCCAGAGGTTAGTTGGTTGGTTTCTAGGATAACTGGTACAGTCTTTACTGCGGCGCGCCATGCCACTTGCCCTTGAACGACGTCCCCCTTCTCCTGATCGATTTGCATTAGCTCTTACAAGGTTTTCGTGGTTTCCTTGTCGCGGCGCTACTGTTCACCCTGGCTGCGAACAACCAAGAAAAGTCGCTGTAGAATGACCGTTTAGGCAGACGTCCGTCCTCCACCCCAACGACGTAGCCACTGCATCGCACTTATGTCTGCTCAGCACCGAATGGAAATTAGAAAAAGTGGTTCCTTCCAGGATGTCAGTGCCTGGGACATCTTATCTATCACTTCATCTTTCGTACCTTTCGAAATCAGTTGGGGTCAAAATGTTTGAACCACTTTGTTTGGCTTTCATAAACATTTCAGGATCCCACCCCGTACAAGTGATTTCTCATGACAGCAATTCATAACATCATCAGATTTGTATTTTGGTAGGCGACGCAATGGTCTCAGACGCAGATTTTCAACCGACCAAATGCTCAGATGACTTTGTATTTTTGATTTGCAATTTCTACGAGATGACTTCTACTAAGATTTATACAGGATTTGACGTTTTCGGCATTTGCTGACGGTTGTTACATAACCAGTATTTCTCCATGCCGACGGTAAGGCCGAAATTGGAGCGACCGGAGGTGAACAGGTTCACAGTCCGCTACATGTCCTCTACCGTTGTGGCGTTCAGCGGGCAGTCGTCGGCGAAGAGAGACTTGAAATTCCGCCTTGGACACCTCTGATGATGCTTTCTGGTGATATATGCCAGACAGTTTCTCATCGGTCCGCTAACAGATCTCGATCCCCGGCTTCTCCTCAAGGGAAACATGGTGGTGAATATGAGACTGAATAGGGCGTGGACAAGTACGCAGCGCTGCTTCACCCCATTAGTTACCGCAAAGGTTTCAGAGATTGTCCCTTTGTACATGACGCAAGCCACTACCCCGTCATAAAACTATCTCACTGTCTGAGTAAACTGTTATATGAATCCGAATTTTAGCATGTTTTCATAGAGTTCATTGCGAATCACTGTTTTAAGGCACTTTTAAGTTGATAAGAGTGGCATGGGTGTTGGTTCTCATTTGCGGACATTTTTGCTCCAGTTCGTTGGCCATGAAGATCATGTTTGTGGTTCCGCGCTGTTTTTTTTTCTGAATATGTGCTGAGTTTCTGGATGAACGTCCTGCTCCATATGAGGCTGATAGCGGTGATGTCTCTGTGTCCATAACACATTTACCAGTTCCCTTATGCTTGTCGATGCGCACGATGATAGCATCCTTGGAGTTTTGTAGAACGTGTCCTTGTAGCCGCATCCCAAGGCTGCCAGAGGGACACTAGCGGCTTGTGAGGTAGCACGAGGAAGGGAACGCAGTTGTTATCTTTTGCAGTTTTTCGACCAAATTTCTGTGTTCACAAGCCACGGCCAGCTTGCCGAAAACGTGATTTGCCGGACAGCTTTACTGGGGCCCTCCTCCCGCAAAGAAGTAAGCAGTGTTACCCCTAAACAGGGCCCATTTATCATCCCCGGCGGCTACCGACTTCCACTATGGGTCACGACATTTGTTTAATGGGAATGCGGCCAGAGTTAGTCTGGTCCGCCCGCGCGATGGTCTGTCCCCCACTGCGTAGGACTTTTCAGAGATGGCAAGAGGTTTGGAAATTATCTCGAGGACTACCGACTGTTAATACACACTCGCGGACATTATTGTCTAGTTTAGGCACCCAGAAAATGACGGTTTACTGAGTTTGATTGTCGTGTTGAGTACGGATTGGTAGAGCCAAAGATGGGAACTGTGTGCATACTGCATAGAGGTACTTCTTACCAGAATACGCAGGTCTGCAAAAGCAAATCCAATGGCGTTGCGTATGCTACATCTTCGTGTATCATTGATTGCCGATAGCGTATATTCGAGAAGACACATACGTTGCTGTAAGTTTGTTAGTTTTTCCATGCAAACGCGTCGACGAACCTGGCTTGACCGTACAACCGCAACCACATTAGTGATTCTACCACCAAGTTAAATTATATTTAAAGATGTTTCTGGTTTTCATAATCGCTCAACAAAAATCAGGGAATAATATTTTGAGAAAATGACGCTCAGCAGGATAACTCGAGATAAGTGCAATAGTAAAAGGTGAAGACGTTACTGGATGCTTTGGCTATGAAAAACAATTTGAAGTTTGTAAGCAAAGCGCGGTGGATTGCTCTAATCTGTATGACACAAACTGTTTTTTTTATCTTTATTTGAAGGATATCTAGAGAATATTTCTGTAAATGATAAAGGCAATACGTAAATCATAACCCTGTCGATAAAACATACAGATCCTTCAATTTCCAAAGAACATAGTGATCACTCTGCCTTAGGATGCAAGTCCTTAGCGTAGCTTCTTCTTTGGGTGGCACTGAATTGTCAAATCAATCATATCCTAAGATATAAGGCAGACGCTTTAGGAAATCTTATACTCAATGAGTTTTGATTGGGCAAAGGCCAGAAAAATCAAGTTTGGTCCAAGATTCTGTCCTTCTTAAACCTGTTGGACAGCAGATTGTTTTAAACCATTGAGAAGTACAATGCGCGAACCAATATACAGGGAGTACCAGCGACAGGCTGCCATGGCGTTAACAGTTCAAAACAATTTTCGTCGTCGTTGGCTTTGGGCCGGTATCAAAATTAACATTCACGGAATGCAGATTAAGTTGTTATAAGTAATTCCAATATTAGCAGTATCAGGTAGTATGTCCAATTAATAACGATATAGGGGGGCCTAGAAATAGACCGGGTGAATATGAACGGTCGAAAGTAAAAAATTAAGGATGCTATAAGCTGCTGTGGCTCAATCTGATGAATTGGGAAATAAGGGAAAGAGGAAGGAGCACGCTCCCAATTAAGAAAAATGTAAGGCCACCGGTTGGCGGTGCGTATTGTGTGCGAAACTCAGGATTGTCTTTCTAGCCGCTGGCGAAGGCAGGGCAATTGCTTGCTGCACCCAGACGCGCTCGAGAATTCTGAAGTAAGTGGTGACGGCTGGCATTTATTTCGTCCATCGGTGTCGATCGAGGCAGCGGTGGCCTGAAGTCTCCTGCAAGCAGTAGCAGTGCATCAGAAATGGTCTGCTGTTTCCTCGCAAACCCGGCAGTGCTCGATCAGGGGCCTCGAGCGCTTTTTCTGCGCCATTGTGCATTCATCCCAAACAATACGTTTGCATTTCTGCAGTACTTTTCCCATGCCGGATGCTTTGGAAATGTTGCACGCGAGAGCTTTAATGATTTGCGCGTTCGAAGGCAATTTCGAAGCTGGATGAACGGGTTTTCTGCCAGGTAGCAGAGTTGCAGCTATTTCGGGGATGCAAGTGCTAGGGCTATGTCATTTACTGGATCGAAATGCCCTCAGAATCGGTCGTAGTAGGAACGTTTTGCCAGTCCCTCCCGGCGCATCTAGGAAGGAGATTCCTCCAACCCCTTTACTGACATTCCGCAGTATTTGATCGTAAATGTCATCCTGCTCCAGTCTTAGCTTGTGAATGTTTGCTTGCAAGCATGGCAGAAGTTGAACCGTGTTTCATTTTGCTCATGGCGCCAATCCACATCAAACGAAGCAGCAGCAGATAGGTTTTGCGGTGAGATTCCCAGTTGATTAAGAACTTTGTTCGCGATTTCTGCGTGCATATCCTCAAGCAATATTAACGCCTCGCTGTAGATTCCTGCTGTGCAAGCCACATTTGAATTTTCCTTGCGTAGTTGACGGAAGGTACCTTCATCCATGTGCAAATTCTATTTCTCCGGTAAATCTGCTGGAGATGAGGAGAGAATGCGATCAATATGACTGCAAACAATGCATGAATTTGATGTGGATGGGACATGTTGCAGGCGTCATTAACACATACGTCCCACTGTTGATCGTTCTCCAGTAACTGAAGACCCTGACACGCACTGCTGAAAGTGGCATGCGCAGCGCCGTTGACAGACTTCAATTGCTGGAAAGACATTGGACGTGGCACATTCATCAACACCATGCGAAGTAAGATTGGGATGCACGGTATGCAGTCTGCCTATCGCAGTTCCTTTGAGTATGCCGGGGTGTCCGTTCACTCGCTCTCCTCGTTTGCGTTCGGACGATTTTCTACGCACACTCTCTGTGTAATACGTAGGCACTTTCGAATGCGGCAGTGTTTTCGCAAACGCGTCACTTTGGCTTAAAGTGCAGAACGCAGTTAGTGTTGTTTCCAGTGGACCTAAGACAACCTGTCGCGCGTTTGCCCATTCTCTAACTGTACTGCAAGCGAACAACACCTGGACTTCGCTCATAGATGGGGAACAGAAGAATTCTCCACGTGGATTTCTTGCCGTTGACGCATCTTCCAGCCCAATACTGTGCGCTTTCATAGTGTTGTATGTCCGCATCCCTTTATCTCCCTTCCTGTTGCAGGCCGAAAACGGCCAAGTCGCTGCCTTTATGCACGTACGAACAAATGCACCTAATTAATTTCCCAAAATTGCAGTGTTCCACGTTTATGTGAGCTGCGTCTTACTTTTAAAAGCAAAGGCGAATACGAAACAACCTAGCGGTTACCGACTTCTAAGTCACCGATTCGTATTCGTATGGTTGCAAATTTGCCGATGTCTTACCCTGAGCATTTTCGGTATAAGGGACTTCCGTCTATCATGCCGGGGGAGGGGGGGGGGTTGGAGAATTAGGATTCAGTGCATCCAAGGTCCTTGTATCATATTCTTCGCCACAACTTCATGCAAATCATTGTCGACGTCGATATCAGGTAATTCAGCGCATACTGCGTCGTCGATTTCGTTGGAAGCGATCTCGTTATAGAGCCAGATCAGGACATGTGCATGGGGCAGTCCCCTCTTTTGTCGTTCCACCTAATACATCCAGCAGCGCACAGACAAAACCACCTCGTGTTTCACCATGAAGTTCATCAGCGATTGCAGTTTCTTCCTGAAACACGTACTGTGATGTCATACCTATTTGCCGTCGATAGCCCAGGAGGTAGGAGCTTATAAACATCCCTCAAACTGGATTGCATGTGAATGTAATGAGTAGGTCTGGACGCCCGTACTGACAATCGTAAGTAATTGCACCTCGAGTGTACTCGAACATATGGCGTGGACTCTCTGGGTATGTGGACGAAAAAAGCGTTAGTCTTCAAACGTTATCTGTATTACCGTCGTTTACAACTGCATCATGCAAAGGAGTGTATCCTTCAGAGCGCAGCTTGGTCTGATTCAAGCGAATGAAAGCAGGCGTTCAGTTTCTATTTTTGCATACATGTCCACAATGCAGTGATGAAGCAATTTACGGCATTTCAAAAGGGGATTACTTAGGTTCTGTCGCATAATAAGTCGGTTTGAGTAGGGGTTCATTGCGCTGCATTTCATGTGCGTTACCTCGTTACTGACTGCATTTATCATCCTAACGTTGAAGTGATATCCATTGGTACCATCCCGATAAGTAAATGGATGTTGCGTTGGAATCGGTCTCCGACTGCCAGTATAGATGGTATCACCTTACCCTAAAATCGTTACTCTTCCAACGGTTGTTGTCGTGCCGTCGTTTACAACAGCATCAGGCTGCGTGAATGCTGAGCACGAAGTCGTGTTGGACGCTGGTCTGCTGTTCCTCGCTGGCGCCATTCGGCCACTCCCAGCTGGCTGTGGTCATGATGTTGGGAACGAAGCAGACCTGAAGCTGCAGAACGCGGTAGCCGTGACCGCAACCCGGCTTCCGCAAGCCGAGCTGCACTACACTGAGCTGACATTGGGTGACAGCCCTATTATATGGGTTGCACGGGGTGGTGGGGCTGGTGTTAATTGCGTCCAGTCCTCACCCTCAACATTCCCATTGTAAGCGGTGACGGCCCTATTATGTGGGCAGTGGGACAATTTGAAGTGGCTTCCAAGTGTTGCGTGTTTTTTTGCCCCAGGGGTGGTTAGCTCAGGCGGCCCGTATTGCAGCGGCCCAGAGAAGGTGGCGGGCCTGCTCAAGTGCCTGCGAGGTGAGTGGTGGGGTGGACACGGCCGTCAGGTGGAGCCCGTGCGTTTGAGCGAATGTCGGTCAAGTGACTCGGCGGGTAGACGTGTGGGCACAAGCGGATGTAGGTCAAGTGGCCGCAGCTGGTGGCGTTGTTAGGCCGGAAAAAATCTAGTTTTTTACCCATCACAGGCATACCATCGTCATAATTACACAACTGACCAGCCAAAAACCCGGCCCTATGCGCGGGTCGGGTTGTGTCCAAATTTCAGCGCAATCGGTGCAGTACTTTCGGAGATTAGATATAACACAGAAAAAAAAGCCTTCCATTTTTATATAGATAGATTATAACGCTATCTGTGCAATGGGAGACAAATTAGGGAACGCGACGTATTTACCAAAAAGCATGGG
The DNA here is from genome assembly GCA_902702965.1 of Spirometra erinaceieuropaei. Taxonomy (NCBI): domain Eukaryota; kingdom Metazoa; phylum Platyhelminthes; class Cestoda; order Diphyllobothriidea; family Diphyllobothriidae; genus Spirometra; species Spirometra erinaceieuropaei. The sequence continues at coordinate 629,847 of CACRXP010000262.1, forward strand.
GATAACGAAAAGATATTCGAAAGAAGCACTTTCTTGTGCGATAAGATCTTATTTTTTTGACAAATCTACGAAGGCGGCTCAGATACCACTAACGAGAGAATTTTTTATGAAACCGTGTTGTATTAATTACAGCGGGCAAATATTTTTGATGTCTGATGGCCAATAGCTTGGTGGACTATCACTCAGGCGGTTGACAACTAATGAATTCTGTTAGAGATAAGTAACATAAACCGAAATATTGTAGGGCAATGTCTTCGTTTATCTCTTAAAGTGGCATGACTCTGACCCACGCTTGAGGCTAATATACAACTTCTCAGGCTAAAGTCGGCCTCTTCTCCTGCGGTCTGTGAGAAGAATATTATAACCGCTAATTGTCCGGGTTTCGACACTGTTAAAAATCTCTTTAACGGAACAGTAGGCATAGGGCGAGCATAGTATTCTAGTGGTAGATGGGCGCTCGCCAATCGCGCTACAAAACTCACTCAATCCGCCGTGTCTAAGGGCCATATCTTGAGCCCTGCCATCAGCCCCACAACGGCAAAGTAGCATTACAGACAAAGACCAGAAAGAATAGAATGGCTACATCCGGCTTATTAGTGGTCGTCAGCCAGTAATACCCAGGCTCCGAGGTGTTCAACACCCGGGGCTTGGGTATGGCATTGAATGTTCAGCGCAAGGATGATTTTGCTCTTACCGCTTGTATAGAGCAGTCCACAGCAGACAGCCCCTTTGTTTTCATGTCTGCGCGAATCGACAGTCAGCTTAGTGCCGACATTCTGCTGTTGTAATTGTCTTTAATTATTCCATTTGGTTGGACACGGAAAAAGTGTCCCCGTATCACTGATGAACTTATGCTAATTTACAGGGCGGGTGAGATTAGGCTTTGGTTAGGAGGTTATCCGCAGTACAGTGTCGGCACTTATTTACGCGTCTAGCCTTACCCTCCGTTGTATGTACCCTTATACAAGTGATCAATGATATGCTAATTTTTCGACGACGGTTGTTTACATGAAACATTATTTATCGGATAACGGCAATATTTTTAAAACTAATATGTGCCTTCTATTGAAAACTAGTCGTTTTTCTTACCGCAGTAAGATCGGTGAAAAGGCAGGGCGGTGGCCTGAGCATTGCAAGTGATTTTTACGGTTTAGTTTGCCCTCTATGATTAGCATCACCTACAGCAAGCATAAATGAAGGAGGTCTGTTTAACAATACCCAGATCACATTCCACTCCATCTTACTATTTTACGAACTCAGATCTGAGAGTCTTGAACCGGATATTGACCTTATTGGTCACAGAATTGGTTAGAAATACACGCAACGCCCAGGATCATTCATTTGGAATTACATAGACGAACATGATATTGACGCTTTGTCGATCTCCTGTGTCCGGTCAATGATGGTAAGATAATTGACACCGTTGTTCTGCCTCTCTTGTTCTTGCTGGTGCCTCATCTAGACGTCTCCTAACAAGAGCTGTATAAAAGATTTTTGAGTCAAAGGCAGACGAGCAGGTTGATCCGAACAGGCAGAGTTAAAAGCCTAGTGCCCATGTGACTTTAAATCTTACATGTTCGATTCAAAAATCTTTTCGAAATACTTTTACCGTAATTAGTTTGTTACCCAGAACGATAAAGGGAAAAATGTCACAAACCCGGTTAAGTTTGCCAGAGTTTCGGAGCAGTAGCTGCTCCAGCGATTCCTGCATAGGGATGGTATTCAGTTGTTGTGGTGAATCTGCCGCAATCCGACTCACCTCCTGATAGCTGGAACTTCGAAGAAAATTACTGACCGAATCTGCCTCCTTTTGAGAACCTTTTAAAACGTGTATAAATAATGTCATCAGGGTAAGCATATACAAAGGAACATACTAAAAACGAATTCAAAAGTAGTGCATGAACTGATGGCACGATGGGCAGGCCAGTATGACTAGAACACATCTTTTATTAGTTTATAAAATTCATCATATACTTGTGTGCATATGTGGAAGTGATATGGAAGTACGTTACTGCGTTCAGTTCTCCATATGAAAATTATCAGGTTCATTCTTACAGAGCATATAATGCATTTTACGGTAAACGCGATCTTATTTATTTGCAGCCATCATTTAAAATATCAATTTAGAAGACTGTAATTTTGTTCTTTCTATATGTTGTAACATTGAAGCGAATGAGATCTAAAACCCGATCAGCATACATAAGTTATTTCCAGTTTGTTGAAAATGCTAATTTTGATATCATGCAGGACACTGCCAGTGTTTAAGAAAGAGAATAAGCTACGAAAAGCGAAAGTGCATTAATTGAACGCACTACAGATATGTACTGAAATGCAGCAGCTCATATATGGTCTTGGTTTTTATCATGAATTCGCATCCGGAAACCAACGATGCTATACAGTTATACAATGAATTGATATGAAATACCACTGCCCGTATTAGGGGTGGGAATCAGTTACGTTTCTAAATTGCGCAAATTCAGACTGCAAATCTTTACCCTATTCCTTTCCATAGTTTTTCACCCTTCAGCATTGCTAAAAATTGCATAAAAAAACAAATCACATGGGGTAAAATGGTTGTCTCTCAATACGCTCTGTCATCTGTCATAAATCCTTTCGACTTCCGAGAAGGCGTGTGCAAGTATTCGATTGCTAATTGCTATTCGGGGAGAAGGTTTTCATTAGAAACTGAAAAAATTGCTGGTTTGAATTTTGCTGTTGGGGTTTTGTCAAATAACCAGTTTTGTGCATATATTTTGCTACCTGCAGCAGAAGTGTGCAGGCGAGGTGCCTACGCGAGCATCATGTTACGTAACCTTTGTAACTCAAGAATTTTAGAATGTCATTGCCGTTTATAATCCCTCAACACGTATACTTGCTAGGGAAGTAAATGTGTTCGTGGGAGTCGATCGCATGAGACGCAGATTCTCGACATTCTGTCAATTCGTGTATTTGCCGTCTTATCCCCTTACTTTCTTTTTGTTAATTTAAGGTCTAACTGGACCTCCGTCACGCTCTTTGCCACAGACCAAGGCTAGCCACTTTTGCATTCCATGTTATCCTTAAGCTGCATTCCTGGGCGTCGGAACAGGAGACGCGGTCATCGCTCTGACTCAATAACAGAACAAATGGAGAACGGGTTTATCTGGATTCCGATTTTTTCCTATTGTGAGAAGTTTCGACCCCTGTGCATAAGACCTTCACAAAGCTCTGCTGGAATGCCGATAGGCAACTATAACATATCTCAAAGCCCTCATGTTTTTGCGCTTTGGTGCCTGACTGTTTGCGGCTGGCTTGTATGTCAACAGAGTGTTCGGACGACGAGCCAGTTCAAGCACTTCGCGCCCGTAATTCACATCAATAGTAGTGAAAATGCGATTCCCAGGTGGCATATCAAAGGAAGGAGAGGCGTTCACCGGGATGGGTCAACCGGTAGCCTTGACAACGTGGACTACCGACACAAAGCCCTCATGCTCCTCATCGATCGGGAGTACTACAAAGTCAGCGAAGCCGCCAGTCTAAAGTCCTTAGGGGCAAAGGTTAACAGAATTCTAGCTCGACAAATGAAGGACAGCGTCATCACCGTCAAAGTCGGGTATATGGCAAAGCCCGCAGAAACAGCTATGGCGAGATTCTACGGTCTCACAAAAGTAAACAAGCATATGTTCCCCTCCGTCCAATCGTCTCACTCCGAGGCACACCCACATACTAGCTTGTAAGCTGGCTATTTCAGAAGCTAAGATTCCTAACTGCAGGACCACAAACAACGGTGCATTCAGCAGAACAATCCCTTGACAAAATAAGGGCGGTCACGATCGAACCGAATGAGAGGATGGAGTCTTTTGACGTTGTCTCACTCTGCACGTCTATTTCAAAGGCCCTTGCGGTCGAAACGCTCAGTCACCTGCTACGTCAAAATTACGACGGGGGCGATGGCCAGCCCACAACTCAGGATCGCCTAGAACTCTTGGTGCACTGCTTAAAGACATTCTTTACCACCGTATTGATCACATACGAGCCAATCAAGGGTACTCTAATGGGTTCACCAATCTCCGGGCTCATGGCCGAGGCGGTTCTATAAAAATTCGAGAGACGACTATGCGAGGAGTACAAACCCACGGTTTGGGCACGCTACGTTGATGACACCTTCGTACTCATCGATCGGGATAAAATCAACTACCATGCGGAAGTGCTGAACTCAGTCATTCCCGATCTACATTTCACGATGAAGGCAAAGTAGGGGACAAACTTCCATTCTTGGATGTTTTCGTTCTCCGCCAACCAAACGGCAAACTAGCGACGTCGGTCCACAGAAAACCGACGAACACGCTGCAGATGCTCAGTTACAACAGCTGCCACCGCTACAACACAAACGAAGCTGTGTCCGCACGCCATACCGACGGGTGGAAAGTCAATGCAGTACGCCAGCCGCCAAACTGTACGAGATAAACCTCCTCCAAGAACTCTCCAGAGCCAACGGCCATCCGTGGGCATTTATTGAACGGAGCCGAAGGTAACCAAAGAAACAGAAAGAAGAGCATAATCAGTCAAACTCGTGGCGGAGCATTTCATACATTTAAGGGGTCCCCGAAGCCGTGGCAAAATCACTCGCGCCACTAGGAATAGATGTTTCCCACAGGCTTGACTCAACAATCCGCCGGCAAGTGGTGCTGCCAAAAGACCCGATCCCTAAGCAGGAGATGTCGGCCGTTGTCTACTGACTTCAGTGCAGTTGCGGAAAGCGATAATACGTTGGGGAAACCGGCCGACGGCTGCAAACGCGAATGCACAAGCATAAGTTGGCTGTGAGAAGGTTGGACCCAAAGTCGGGGGTGGCAACCCATGCCGCGCAAATGGGACACATCTTCAACTTTGACGCCGTTGAGATTGTGGGCCGGGGCGGCGATCACACAGAAAGGCAAGTGCAAGAAGCCTGGATGTCCACCGACTGCTCTGTCAACCGCTACGTCAACTTGCCTCCCCCTATCTGATTTTACGATCCTACTTAACGGGGGACAGTCAGGGCGCGGGACAATGGTGGGCGTCAGTCATCTCCGCGGCCGAAGGGGGGGCGATTCAGGTCAAGGTGACATGCGGGTGGATGCCGCCACACGGGCGCCATTTGCGGGTCACGCATTGAACAATGTGCGCCATATAAGGGGACCTGTGCGCAGGACTTTCCAGTCTCTGAAGATGGGTAGACGAATCAACCACTCGAAACCTCGGACCTCCAATAAATCCCCCGGTAAAGGCTGATGAGTAGTCGGCGGGGGTGCGGTTTGTACCCGAGGTCAGAAACAGGTAAGCCAATTTTCTCGTCTGTAAAAAGCTTCATTTGTATAAAGCATTTCGAAGTACTCAGCACCTGATATACAGTAGATTGCGACTAAACTTTCCCATGATATCTAACACGTCCGAGGGGAGGAGCATAATGATAAGTCAGTATAGGGATTCCTGCAACGCCTGGTTCTCGGGGAGGTTGATTGCAAGGTCGATAACACTAGCCGTTGAACCCCGCAGATTAAGCCGAAGCCAAGGCCTAAGTAGTACATGAGGAAACATGATCGAACAAAGCCTACTTATATAAACGCAGTAGCACGTCTTGCATATTGTTAGGTCCATCCCGGGTACAAAGCATACTCTTACCGAGTTTTCAAGCTAGCAGTCAGACTACCGGGAGAGATAAAAACTTTTTATATCCACCATCCTGTTAATTTTTTCCGTCGTGGTTTACGACACCTTGATATGCTTGAATGATGGTTTTATATGATAAGGGACTCCGATTATACCTCGTGAGTGTAACCAGCATTGTCCCATGATGCATACAGATTTCTTTTCCATCGACCCGAATTCACCAGGTTTGTAGTTCGGCCCATAGTTGTGGTTTATTTTAACAATAGAATGTCGCGAAATTAAAACATTCCGGAAGCCAAACAACTTCCGAAAGCGCTATTTATTAATCGTATATTACTCGATGGCAAACCGTGGGAGGAAATAACATCAGGGCAATTCGTATTGCGAGGGCGAAACTGACCCAGTCTTAAGAAATTGAACAAACAGACGCATCCTATTTCCCATTTCCACCCAAATCGGTGACCTCATTATGAGACTAGAAAAAATTTCCCATTTGCGAAGAAGATATCAAATTCTGCATATCCTACGGTGGATGTCGCTGATGTAGATGGTCGACATATTTTGGATGAATGATTTCGCAATTCAATTTTCAACTTCCGACCAGGAATTAGCCAAAAATATGAGAAAACATGGAGTAAAAGCGCACGTTCACATATCAGTTAAATTTGTCTCGTTTCGAGTCTTAACCCCTTATAGATTTGTGCTTATTTAATGCCGTAATGAACGCCTTGGGCATTACTTCCATCTATTTTATGCAGCAACTAACTTTTGTCACGGGCAGTGAGTGCTCTTCGTTTCGTTAACACTCAATGCTTAACTTTGACAGCCTGACCAGATTCCACTCAGGGCGTTTGTTGCGACGTTGTCTCGCTGTCTGGCGCATACTTGGGCGTATGCATTAGCGGTATTCTTTTATCTGGTATTCTGCGGCTGTACGTGAAGTTTAACTGCGTCTCGCCAAGCCCTGAAACCGAGAGCTTCTATCCAAACCAGTCAGTCGTCTTCACGGCTGACGTAGACATGCCTATTTTCAAGAAATTTGGACGTCTGCCTCAACAGAACCGGGGGTACATCCTTCATTCGACTGCCAAGTCCATCCGTCGTAATCCTTTCCAGTGGGTATCCGTCTTTTTTGATTGGAATCTGGTCTAAGCGACACAGGGATTAGGTCTATTCCTCGACGTAGCTGTAAAAACTGGCCATTATGGTATTTAGCGTATAATCAATAAATAAGTTATATTCCCCGATCGCAAGCGCACTAGGGATGCCTAATTGGGTAGGAATAAATGCTGAAAAAGGGGATACTTTAAGACGTAACAGTAACAATAATTCGTGAAAAAATTGGCATGCAATGTCTGATGAAATAAACCATTGGGAACGGCATTTGTGCATATCGTAAAATGCATCCTTCATTCGGCCTTTTAATTTTGAAGCTCTTTATGCCTACCGTTTTTGAGGATTCCGAGGATGTGGTTCCTAAGAACTTCACTGGAGTCCGTCACTTCTTTTTCGTTCTTCCGTTGGCTCTCATTTGTTTGGCCGATTGCAAGCGAAAGTTGAAAACGAAGTTGTCCCACGAGATTTCTCAGTTCTTTTACCTCTTTATCCTGAGAAAATGCAGATAAATTCTGACTGTTTAGGTCTAAGTGACTTTTCGGCTTTTTCCAATGCATTTTGGACGCTATTATGCTGCACTCTGGTTTATGCGTTTGTAAAATGTTAGTCATCAATTTACCGATAATAAGTACATAGAGAAATTTCAAAATTTTTTGTGCACTTTGCCATATCAGCCAAACCCTTATCATAGAAATTGTTAAAAATCTCTAAGTTGCTGCCAATTACTTCAAAAGGGCATTAACAGTCAAGGCATTCTTACCTTAATGGAGGATACCTTCATTATTTGTTGCATTCGAGTGCTCATGCTGTGCAGACTCTGTTCAAATGCCTGCACCACCGAAGTCTAAGTGAAAAGGGCAGTTAATAGAGTGTACTTAATACGAGTGCTCACCCAAATTTAGAACCACAAAAATAAAGCTAAAAAATGTGATCGGTAAATGTTTGTGTTAAATTTACTTTTACCATTCCACCTGATTCGATAAAAGACAAAAAACTTGCTAGGCGGCCAGCAAGGGTTCGATAAAAGAAGGAATTGACGGTAGGCGACATTCGTCATAAAAATGCAAGATCCACGCAATTCTAGTCTGAGTGTGAGCTGGCAATTTACTATCACTTAGTTGCTGCTGGCTTTGCTGATCGAAGGCCCTGGTATACAGGGTAGCCCGTCATTAAGTTTGCATTCGACATAAGAATCGAGATAAATAACCAAGCGGTATATTTTTTACTATAACAGTATGATAATTGAAGGAAATCTAAGTAAAATATCACATATGTTTACCAAATTTTCAACACTAAATTTGTCCAATCGTTATAAAAGTAGAAAAGGTTTTTCAGTTATTACTACTACACAAAAATAAGAGCAGTGTACACTGAACAGGTATTTGTGCTTTCCTATGTTATACTTAGAGATAAGTTAGTGAATCAGGATACCGTATATGCTAATTGACTGGGCGCAGTGTAGTATTGAAGGTTCACATTAATGGCTCAAACTGTGAGGTTTAGGCAATCAGTAAAACGTTTGTTCCCGGACGTAGGAAAAACCCGTCGGTAGTCGAGAATGAGTATTAAAAGTTACAGACCGGATACCATCCCCAATTTAAATGATCCTTACTTAATAGAAATATGGATTATAAGCTGTCTATTGTAAGTAATCATTTTCATCTAGGAGGTTTGCCCGTACTTTTATCTAGTAGTAAATCTGAAATGTTAAGTAGATATAATTAGCTCTTAGTTCCTTGCCGCTGCTTAGCTGGACGTCTGTAATTAAAGGCGCAGACCATAGTGAACACAATCGGAAGGTCGCTGCTCGGTTCTCTTTGGTCACTCATATCATCCTATTGTATGCTTGTTCTTTATTACTTCACAAAAAACTTAAAATACATAACGTTCGTTCAACAAACCCAATTGTGAAAAACGGCGGCCGCTTTGGTTTTCAAATTCGCGACAGCAAGTCCAAGGATTTACCATAAGTGCGGAGTCTCAGAACCTGTGGTATTTCTACCTTGCAGCCCAAAACGGCTTGTGTTGCTATGGTTTCAGACTATGATACAGATCACACCGGATGATAACGTATGCTAGTTAGGCCGCTCTGAGTTCGCCACTGCCTTAGCTACTAACTTTGACGCGTCTGGTAGGTTCTTCAGATTTATGTCCTATTTCTCCACCAGGCATGTTGCCTCGGGCAGACTGTCGAGAGGTTGGAGATTGAATAAGGCCAGATAAACTTGCATTAAGAGCAGGAAGGCCTTATTACAAAGAAGCAAACACAATCGTTACTTGTTGACTGAGCTGTCAGCTGTGATCCGCAAAAGCAACAAGTAATGAAATAGACTAACATCATTATAGACTGATCGTCAGGCTGAAATTTCTAGTTGTTAAGGTGAAATTTACATATCGAACGATTATGTGAGACAGGATGAGTGTGGACTCTAAGCTAAAGTCGTGCATATAAAGGTGCAGCCGCTGTGCTAGCAACTGCGCCGCATAACTAGATCACTTTGAATCTATCTTGAATAAAAGAAGACAGGGTAGGGCAGGTATAACGTCCGTCTGCCTTAAATTAGGCGGATTCGCGTACAAGCTATGGATGCGCAAACCTCTTGGGGCAGCAAAATACTTAATCGCTCTCAGTAGTTATATAATTAAACCTCTTAGATTTGTTGTCTATCATCCTGATTAGTAAGAGATTTTGGATGAAAGATAGATATACCCGTGTGATTTCATGCCCTACGTATTCAATCATTCAATCTGTCTCTTTCGCACCCAAATATGTATCAAGTGTTGCACATAAATCGTTGCATTGCACGGTCAAATAATGTTTTTGGTCAAAACATCTGGGGCGCACTATATCTCTAAAGAAACATATGACTGTCAGTCATGACAATGAAGTGACAGCCAGTTTTTAAGCTGGATCTGTACGTCAGTGCATCAGTTTACCCCTGATTAGTTTGCATGTCAAAGCTTTCACTAACTGCGCTTTCCTTTCCCTCAAAGCCTTAGACAATTGTCCCATTTAGTCTGCAGACCACCGCTTATTATTATGGTAATGGCTAACTTATAGAAAAAGGAAACTGTGGAGAACGATATATTTTAATTTTTCGTCAGATTTTGCGAGCATTAAAGAACTTACACATTCCTGAGAATCGTCGATCCAAGGAGGAAGCCTTATGCAACTATGTCGCTACTGCTCAAATGACTTTAGGCAAATTTATCTGGAAATCTGCGTGTATCTCGATAGAGGGAAAATTTGATTCTGATTTTACTTTCTAAAAGTAAATTATCCGATTCGGAACAGACTTTACTTTAGCCTAGTCTATATATACAGAAAAATACTTCTCGACTTTTCGTTTTATGCATCAAAAGGCCCCTAATGAGTATGCACTTACATTAGCCGACAGTCGACAAGATAAGTAAGCAACATGCTTCTTCGCGGCATCCAGTTCCTCCTGTAGTTTTGTAACCTGAACGGAGGTTTAAAAAGAGGCTGGTTGTGAACTTCATGAAAGCATTCCGAGGCGTTTGCATGGTTGCATTTGACTCTTGAAAACCACGTCATTTATTTTATGTCTCTATGGATATCCTATTGTACTCTAAAGACAAAAATATATGCCTTTTAAAATGCTTATATTTTACAGTTTACCCATCCGATTAAAGTGTAAAAAAGCAGGGATGTGCGCAAGAGTTCCAGCATTTTTAATATGCCCTTGCAACATCACTGTATGTGTATCAAAAGGAAACCGTAATTTGAGGTGGTAAAATTGCAATACCTGTAAGATGTGCTTACAGCGAATGGGTACCGCGGCAACTTTGTCATTTGGTGCATGCATAAATAAGGTGATAGATCAGAGCCACCGGGTATCAAGTATGGGCAAGCGCACTGATATATCAAAAACATCTCAGAGGCCGTCACATGCGTTCTCTCACGAATTGGAACTGGAGTTGCACCCAGGTAGAAGGTAGTCATCAACTGACTGGTCATATATCCAGAAGACTTACTGCCATGGCATAAGACGTTTGGAGGTTTTATCGGGTAAAGTGACACAGAAGAACCGTTTTCGGTACGGATGGCCTAGCACACAGCAGCGATGGAAAGAAAAGACGCCAGCTCCCAAGTTCGGTATTCTGTCCATGCGACCCGACCCACCACTCAAGTCTGATGAGACTGAAATCCCCACGGGAGTTAGCAGACTGGTAAGGCGCAAATTGATTGAGCCATGACTTGCAGGACCACATTCAGTTGTCGGACGTAATGATCTACCACCTCCATATTTCACTCCTAGAAGTTTCTTCGACAGAGTTATTAGTCAGGCAAGGAAGGCGTAGCTGAGGACTGTTCACAACGCCAAAGCCAGTAACCAATCAATCCAAGAGTTAGTCACAGCAATGAAATTGCGGCAATTAGCGACTCGGCTACGAAAAAAGTGTGACCGTCTGCACTGAGTCGGTTCGAAGGACCGAGATTCCAAATAAAACGTTTTTTGTCAGGATAGACATCCGCGGCCATTGGCTTTGCAGAGCTTTTTTGTGTCAGTCATGTTAAGTATAAAATCCCTTATTTGCCGTATATTAAGTCAATCATTTGAGGACGTACTACAGAGGTGTTGGTGAAATGTTGCTGTTCATTTAGAAAGATGGCTTGAGTAGTATACTTTAAAGTTAATGTGGCCGATAAGATATAATTATTTACTTTAAAACACTTAGCAGACCTACGATAGCAAGTACCTGGCGCCTCGACGGCATTCTGACAGTCATTGGACGTTACGTGCCATTCAAACCTCAGCAGATATAAAAAATTTTTCCGCAACATTAAATCATTTATTTCAATAAAGCCCGTGTAAACTCTCAGCTAAAAGGTTGCCATAAGTGAACAGTTTTAATTCAAAATTTATAGGTATTTAACGGAATCGAGGTCAGATGTGTGGCATGAAGCCTGTTTTCCTTTAGGCTTTAATCATCCCCTGCGTAAGTGTTGACTTTAAATCATTAAATGACGTTTTTTTGGCAAATGCTGGATAAATCACACGGGATATAGCAATTAATTACAAGGAAGAAAAAGGCAAAAATCAGCCCTGATTAACCTTATGCAGCATAAACAATATGTGTCGCTGACAGTTAGTTTCTTCTAGTACGAAGAGAGTTTTCATCCACGCGACATTACAAAAGATAAACTGTTATATGAAAAACGCTAGAAGGAAGATAAAGTAGGCAGATAATAATAAATGATCCTCAATTCGATGTCATATAATGAACAATATTTTTAATAAAATATTGTGTTGAGCGAACTTACTGACGACGTAACAAGGCCTTCAGCTGCCAGATTAGGTCGACTGTTGTGTCCTGTTGTGGAAAAACACACGAGCTGAGAAAGAACAAGTTAGTGGTTTCAGCGTGTCTGGCTGTAATTTATTTTTGATTTTAGGTGGCATGCATAGAGTGGCAGTTACATATATGCATGGCAGTGGCTCATAGAGCTTAGGAAAGAGTGTAAATAGGTACATTTCTACCTTCCAGTGGGATTCCGACACCAATTACCAACTCTCACATTAACTTTGAGAGATCGAGTAGGACGGGGTGTAAAAAACAAACGAAGGACAGCTGCTTCGGTCTTCCACGAGCTTCACACCTCTATTCCATAATTTTTATGATCCATCGTATAACAAAGTGCGCTTCAACCCAGGACGAGCTACAAGGTACAGTCACTCCAATAGGGGGTGAGTCCCTTTGGACACAGTCCATACGTATCCTGCATGCCGCCCCAGCTATCCTTGTAAAAAGAGCTGGGCATAAACATAAATGCAACTTTGAACTTAGCTTTAGGCAGCGGTAATAATTAGCTGACTATTCTTTTGTTTTCTAAAATTGAGCCGCCATTTTGTCTGCTTTCAGTTCGCGTGAAAACTTCCTAACATGTACATATTTTAGCCTATTTCATTTTCTGCTCATTTTAATCTGAACTACAGTGATGAGGCCATTAGCACTCCACGCTAGCACCGTCTTGAAGGAAGCAAAATCTGACACCAATTTCCAAACTCATTCTCCTACGATTTTTCACGATGTCAAAAGTTGCAGTTTTTAGGCCAACAGTTATTGCCTGTGATCGTCTGGTGTTATCTGTTTTGCGTGCCGGTTTTTATACACTGTGAACAGAGGCCTATTTTCTAAAACATTTAGAAGTGTATACTTACATTATTCATTATTCAGGAGCATTTGAGCCAGCTCTAGCTGTTATAAAGGTAGGCCGTACCTAAGTTAGATGTTGAGTGGGGATTTGTCTTCATAAGAGAGTAAACTTTTGCAGTCCATACTAAGGAACTTACGGGTAAATACTATTGCTGAAATAAATGCAATACACTTAATTTCAGCCAAATAAAGTGACTGCATCCAAATCTCAATATCTAAGACTAATGAGCGCTTGATTATTGTCATCACAAATATGACGCCCAAATAAAGATTCACCATCCCATAGACGCTTCGACAAGACCGAAGAAGACGAGCATAGAGTATGAAAGTGCTTAGCTCAATATTTAATTATCCGCAACAACGCGCATCCCGATAAGAGCTGCTGGACAATCTGATTGTCAAATAGAGTAGGTGGGCCACCTCACTAAAAGGCAACCAAGATTGCGAAAGGCGTTTTCATTTCGAAAAGACTAATTAATTAGGGTTGTAAAACTAGTCATCATGCAGTTTAATTCAATACAAATTATGTTACCTCAGGATGCCAGCTTTCTTAAGAAATTTTTTACTGATGCATTTAAAAACACTACTCTGTAAAAGATGACCAATATAGTAGAATGCATTTTTCCCATTGATTTTTGATGCCCTTAAAATGCTATGATATTTCGCGGAAACATGCATAAAGATAATCATCAGTTTGCTCATTCGGTAGACAATTAAGGCTTCTTCCAAAATTGTATTCAAAGGAAGCGTTTAGTTTGGTTTTCAAAGATGTTTTAAATTCTCGAATAATTTTGGAGCCTGCCTTGCACTTTCCGCCTACGGATAACCATACATTTCTTTCAGGTATTACTGGCAGACCATATGGGTTGCATTAAATTTAGCGGTGGGTTTGAGCCATATCGTTAAATTAATAAGCCACATTGATCAATGCACAGACATGACATCGTATGAACGGATATTTCACTGTAGTAAAAATGTCACAATAAGACACTTTCTTAAAACCGACTGATATCCTTCCTTCGAGTGTAAATTTGGAAGAAGACGAGATTTTCTACGGAATAAGCAAAGGAATGAATATTTTTTGCATGTTTTCCATTAAAATATAATCATATTTTTATGCGCATCAAAAATTATTGGGAAAAATGCCTACTACGTAAGTAGTCGTTTTTTACCGAGCATAGTTTTTGCTTGCACTTGGAAAGTTCATTCGAAAGACGGCATCCTCGGGTAACGGAGCTATTATAGAATTGTGCTGCTCGGTGATTAGTTTAACAACCCTATCTTATTAGTCCTTTCGAAACAAAAACGCATTTTGGAAGTTCGGTCGACATTTCTTGAGTTAGGCCACCTAATGCATGTTCATATGGAGTACAGTAAGGACAAGAAAGACAATTATGTTATTTGCTGGGACCCCAAGGAGGGCCTCAAAGCCTGAATAATGACGCGATCTTTCAGTCATCTCTGTGCCAGGGTCACCTGATTGTCAGGTACAGCCTAATAAATAACAAATGTGTCTTTTATACGCCCATTTGCGTAAGACATTCACTTTAAGTGGTTCGCACCACTTGCTATCCAAAACATGAAAAGGGGATGATGCATCAATTCGGCTGCCAAGATCCAGACTGTTTCTGCCGTTACTTGCTGCCTATTATCGTAAGTACATCTGCGCCCGCAAGCCCCTGGGTCGGGTCATACACACATGAGGGCGGCTCACCTAGTCAGTGCAATAGTTTACGCATACATATGTGTCAGGTCGGACTTGTTTTGGTCTGACAGCCGTACCTGTGAACTGATATATGAGAACCTGCAGGTGGGTGAGTGGCGTGATCCCTGGAACAAGCATTTCATTCGTCTGGCGTATCGGATTTTCGTTCGAATGCGTCATCACAGACACCCACTGATGAAGTGGGCGAACGCACATGGGATGCAGTACTTATAGAATGTAATTCCCATCCCATTGTCGGCCTACATAATTAATGGCTTCTGCATTCCGCATAAATGCTCCTGATTGGTGACACGATTGCTTGCACGTTCGCGCCCGAGTCTTTAAATACTACTTTTTCGTTAGTAGGCTCGACTGGTTCACTGCGCTCGCCAATAGACTACAAGTCGTCAAACGTTGACAATCGCAGTTAGTTTTAGGACGCTTCAATTTCATCTTGCCATTCCCGGTGTCTGAAAGGGGTTACGTTGTTAAGGTTGTAGTATTTATCAGAGAACAACGGAATCTGTAATAATCCAAGTTATTGTAGAATGAGGGCCTTACATTGCCCATAAAAGTCTATTTTTAGAAAGCGACTGACGTCCATAACAGTTCAACCATGTATCACGCATAGTATTTATATAATGATCTTTGGTAGTCCTGTTTTGTGGAAGTATTATTGTATGAACGTCAAATTTTTGGAAATTCCTACAATTTTCATGCATATAGAAAGACTGAAATTTCTAAGGAAGTAGAATACGGTGCTCATATTTATCAATCCCGTTTTTGGAGTATACGAAGGATGAAAATATTACGATGTTCTCTTTAAATTTGGTATTTGCATCTAAATGATGCAAGGCAGTGTATATTCTGCTTTTACCAAATGTACGGCGTATTCAAGATTGAAGCCGTAAATGTATGTGCAAGAACAGACTCTTTTGAAAAAATACATGAGTTGGATAACTTCTAAAACCGCAGGTTTTCCATTCATTGAATTAAAAATTCGAAGGCTAATTTTCAGCAACATAATGCTAAGGAAATTGTTGATGATTTACTGGTGGCGAGTCCTAATCCCTCGAAACACGAGGTTCATTTTCGAAAACTGTTCAAACGACTCGAACCTCACGACGTTAACATCAATGTTACTAAATATGAGTATGGAGTCCCCAGCCTAACCTTTTTGGATTATGCAGTGGATGGTGTTAGAATAAAACGTGTCCCTGCTAACAAATTTCCCAGTTCCAACAACCACCAGTCGACTTCGGCATTTCTTAGGCATAGTGAATGACTACGACCGTTTTCTTCCCCATGGTGCTACCAATTTGCAACCACTCAATAACATGTTGAAACGATCTAAAAAGACGCTCGTTATGACATACAAGGCGGTCAAACCCTTCTTTGCGTCAAAGCTTCTCCTGCAAATGCAACTATGCGTTCCCGAGCATGTTCAGATACCCCTTTTACTCTCATGACAGATGTTTACAGCGCTGTCGTTGCTGTATCTCTAAAAAAAAAACTGCTAGTTGCGTTTACAGCCTCCGGCCTGCTTTCTAAAGAAGCCAAGCCCAGCAGAGACCGGCTACAGTGTTTTCGGACAAGAACTCCTCGTTGTCTTTCTATCCATTTGGCATTTCCGACACTTTCTTGACGGTCACGAATTCGTCGTGTTTATAGAACACAAGCCTCTGGTTTCTGCTGTAAAAGCTTTTGCCGGTGGATACTTGCATCGCGAGATTCGCCATCTAGACTTCACTTAACAGATTTTCTGTGATCCACATATGTCTGAAGGAACGAAACATGGTTACTGATGCCATTTCATGAATCGAGATGGACTCCGTCACGACAAAAACCATCAATTTAACACTCATGGCTGATGCTCAGCGTTCCGGTGACGAACTTTCTCATTTTCGCCACGCGGATTGCTCTCAACTTCTCCGAGTTGTCTCTCTTTACGGGAGCTGGCGAAATGACCTGTGGCATGTTTATTGGACATGCACGTCGCTTTGTTTTCGAAAACTCTGCAACGACAAGTCTTCAATGTCGTTCACAGCCTATCTCACACCGGAGTACGTGCGACAGTGGAACTCATCAGTAACTGATGCGTTTGGCCCCACATCGACCGGGATGTACGATAAGGGGCCTGTTTTTGTCCGCTTTATCAGCGAGCCAAAATTCATTGGCATACTGTCGCTCCGGAGGCATCTTCGCCACTCCTGATGCGAATTTTGGCCACGTCCACAGTGACCTAGTAGGTCCTCTTTCACCATCTAATGGTTCTTCATATCTTCTGATTTGTATTGACCGTTTGACTCGGTATTCGGTCCTTGTACGCGTTCCGGATGTCAGTGCTGAAACCGTCGCAAAAGGTTTTCTGACACATTGGGTGCCCAGTTTTGGAGTTCCAGTGACCGTCACTGCTGACCATGAATCTCAGCTCGAGTCCACTTTGTTTCGCTGGCGCACTTCCCTTCTTGGCACGGAAAGAATATGAACGACAGCATATCATCCCTAAGAAAACGGCCTCGTCGAACGTTTCCATCGAAAGCTCGAGGCTGCCCTAATTGCTCAGATCGATCCTTCTAGATGGTCAATTAATCTTCCCTTGGGGATAACTCTTTGTTCCACTCTCATGGCCGACATCAGTTGCGCTGCAGCTGATTTCGTCCACGGAACTTCCCTGTGATTGCCTGATGAGTTATTCAAGCCTTTAAATACGTCAGCGTCTTTTGAGCCTTGCGTTATGTGAACTGGCTGGAGATAGCATGCGCGATCTTTACGCAACATCTCTTGGGCTTCACCAGCCCATCCCTCCCAACCTTGATACATTCGACTTCGTCCTGGTTCGACATGATGCTGTCCGTTGGCTACTGCGACCCCACTATGACGGGCCGTACAAAGTCCTTCGACAATCGCAACGGATAGACTGGTAACGTCAGCATTTATCGTGTCAAACCGACTAACGTCGAAGGTTGTGAACCGACTTCACCCCGACAGACCGCAGACGGTGACGCCCCCAACACCGACCGGTAACAACTTATTTCTAAATTGCGCCGCCATACCCGGTCGTAATGTGAACTGGACCGACAGCTGACTAGCGTGTCGACCCCCGCACTTCGTTTGGTGTCTGGGGGGGTTGTAGCAACCGCTCTAGTGCCCTCTTTTTACAGCACCCTTTTGCCAGCCGTCAGACGCGTCGACCGCTCCAGCTAACAGGTCGACAGCGAAGACAAAGCCAACCTCTCAGGTATCAGCTGGGGCTCCCCTCGTCTGGCTACAATGCGTCACGGCTTGGCACACTAGCTTTCGCTGCCTCATCTGACATGTAACCTGTTGTCATGCCGCCCAGACAGTCTCGCAAAAAATCAATACTACGATTATAACGCACCTGGATATGTACTCATGTTGGTGCGGGCATGCACTCCGGTGTAGGCAACACACCGCTTTGTTCCACCACAAGCACACAGACAAGTCACGACAACTTGCCCTGTGTACATAACAAACCTCTCCTCACATTTAATTAGCGGAATGAAATTGTTTGTTTACAGTTGATATTACATCCTTGACCGTCACATACACAGTAGGATAATGACGTGTTAACTATTTAAAGGAATTTCCTCCGCCTACTCGGTGTCGAAAAGTTCCTTCGCGCACAGTCTACTCAAACAACTGGGGGAAAGATTGTTGATACAGGGGCTTAAATATGTTAAAGTCGCCAGTTATTGATAAGCAACATACAGGGTGAGCTATCGGCTACAAAGATTGGGAACAGCTTGAGTAATGGAAACAGGTGAGTAAATATTTACAAGGAGGCACTGTATGACTGACTAGTGACGGATTATATCAAAAATGTAGTCATGGCAAAGAATTTTTCCGGAATGCTGCACTAAGAGCGCAGGAAACGACATCAAATACATGTAAAAACGTACGTTCTGTGGCATGTACATAGGCGCCTGGACCGGCGTAGGCTGGCTTTACGCAACTCGAGTGCGCGGTGGAAACCAAAGTAGCCTGTTTGTCTAAACCAATGCCACACACCGGAGTGACAACCACCGATTGAGCACGCTGTGTGTGCGTTGTATATGGCAACTTAATATGACTGAGAGGACTGGGTGGTGAGGCGTAGTAGAGATTAAGGCAGCCATACACGGGATCTTCCGCCATCCTGCTGGTGTTAAGACTGCTCCGGTGGCATCTCGGACTGCCAACGCCAACGCAACCACTGCTAGGCACTTGCAGCCGTGGGATTGGGGATGCAGGAGTCAGTAGAGATTCGGAGGTAGGTAAACTCAGTTGACGCTCACGTTTTTCGCAGTTGTAGGGAAGGTTTCTCAGAATGCCACTAAGCTCCATCAGATTGCTCTTGTTGCTGAAGCCACTGACGCTCAATGAACTGGCAGCGGATGGGCTTGTCGCCACGGCGGCAGAATCAGTTGACTCGGCGGGCAGCCCATCTCCAGCCTCTGAGATGCAAGTGACGGTTAGTAGTGGCGGAGTTGTAATTTCGGCGAGTTTCTGGGGGACTGCCGTTTGTGTTTGCAGTCCTGACACATTATTTATAGAAGCAGGAGGTTCTGAAGGAGGAGAATTGTCTGTGGAAACTTGGGGGGTCTCCGGCGAGGTAAGCCCACTTTTCTGACCAAGCGTGCAACTGGAGTTGCCGGAGTCGGAAGGGCTATGACAACGTTGCTTTCCTGCGTCATCATCGCCGGTCTTGATCCGGGTGGTCTCGAGACTTACTTTCCGATCGACCTTGGACGGTGGGCTCACAGTCTTCGCTCGAATAGCATTGTCCTCATCGGCGTTATTTCTTTTGTTCCTAAAGACATCATAGTTGACCCCGTCAGTTGTCAATACGGTGGTGCAAATGCAACTGTAATAAACATTTGGTACACCACGGTTCATGAGTAACTAAGTTCGCTGTTTTGCAAAAACAGCTCAAACTAGACTCGGACAACAGAAATGCGTTTTTCGCCACCATGATTATCCTTTACAGCTCTATTTGGATAGACGTGATGTAGATTTTCTCTTCAAAGTTTAACATCAATCCCAACAGAATTTACTGCCGGCATGAAAATATTTTCCGTCGTCGTACGGTCTGCTATCAAGCAAACAAGGATATTTTATGGGAACTTAACATGCTTACTGCGGCAAACCTTGTCAAATGGAAGATCTCATAGTTAAAACGTACGTCATTGGACGGGCAGGCAACCTCCTTATTTCCTAGATGTTTTGGCAGATTTTGAATAATTCATATAGACCCAACTGTGAAAAACTCTGCGCCTCGGTGGCATTCGAACCCACGCAGTAAGGGGAATGCTTTAGTACAGCCAACGCTCTAACCGCTTTAGCTACGAGGCCCCGTCGGACGACGCAATTCCAGACTTTGCAGTAGGTTTGACGGGTAAATTGACCCAAATTTGCTTAAACTCGCGTCGTCCGGCAGGGCCTCGTAGCTAAAGCGGTTAGAGCGTTGGCTGTACTAAAGCATTCCCCTTACTGCGTGAGTTCGAATCCTACCGAGTTTTCACAACTGGGTCAATATGAGCCTCCTTCTTGCTCAGACACGGCGAACCCTCAAAATATCGGTGACTAGTTCCCGTCTAAACACGCGCATGTTGTTGCGGCAAGATATTTCAGTTTCTGAAATATATTTCGTCCACCTCTACTACTCCAACATGCACTAGACTCTGAATTAGTAAACAACATGGCTTCGTAACAAAATTTGAACAACTATTCATCATGCGTTTGTCCTTATTTCGCACTTTTTTTTGCGTAGTCCGACACAATCATGTCTGTACATTTTTTGAATAATGTACATGTTTCACATATTGCAATTCTAACTATTATCAGTGGGCAACCTCAAACATGCCAAATTTAATTTTATCAAACTAAGTAGCCATGTGCTTGCATATTAGTGTTCAAATAAAACTTAGGATGTAGTTGAGAAACATTGATTTCCGCACTTGAAAAAATGGTGGGTGTATGCGTCTTTTAAACCAGCCACTCGGAGGAACGTATCTTAATATATTCCCACAGTTTGATGGCTTCTTTTTTATTCGCACGCTTGCTTAAAAGGAAAGGAGAACAAAAGGCAAACACGCCAGAATGTAAATGATTCTAATGCCTCGTAACAATTCTAAAACATATAGTTCATGAATAAACAAACACAATATCACTAAAAGAAAAGGCAAGTTTAGTCGAAGTGTACAGGTCGTCCAAAGCACATTTTGGATTTTTGAAATTAAATTGTCTTCCGGGATGACGAGTCGAATCAACGACAGTTAAATTGCCTCATGTGAACACTTAAAACATGCAGTGTAGTACATAAGGTGAATTTACAAATAAGGATTTTTAGTGGCCTGACCGCCATTTTATAATGCAAACTTGAAATAGGACAAGGCTAAGCGTGTCCTATATCCACATCCTTCTGTCTTTATTAACTGTTTTCTAAAGACATGTTTACTTACTAAAAGTTTGAAAATCACACAGTTTATTTTTCTTGATTAATATTATGTACTCACCTCTGTCGTTAATAGTCCATCTTGGGAATATTGCGCTTCACGGTGGAGGAGAGAAATAATGTCCTGCATATTACTGTGTTAGTAAATGAAGTTGATACCGTGTTAGCAACTAACGATGAGTTACAACCCGGAAATGCCTATCTGGAAGCAATGACGAGCAGCTAGTTAGATGTTCTACGTCAATGTTCAAATTCCTTCTCACGTCTGAGATGATAAGGGAAAGGTATGTAATGTAGCCGATTGATAGTTCATACTATTTAATTGATGTGAGAATCCGTGCTAACTGAGCAAGGGGAATTAAATACTGGTTACTACTCAGTTTTCGCCCATTTGAAAAATTAGCCTATTTTAAGTGGTCTGTTAGAAAAAGTAGTTAAGTGTTGAGAGTTCATTCAGAATCAGGTTTTCAGATTAAGAAAGAGAACTTACTCAGCAGGAAGCGAGCTGAGACGAATTAATCTTTGTGATTCACTAGACGGCTCCCAGAAATGTTGGTTATCAGAGTTCACAATACCTTCAGCAGGCGAAATTCGTTTGAGAGGTACGTTTGTTGAATGAAAAACACTGAGATTCGTTGGTCTATTGGCCTTCTTGGCGGTCCTCTCACCTGGCCTATCGGGGGAGATTGTACTGATGGGCTGCGTTTTCAGTCCGCTGCCCGCAGGTGTGTGCAATCGACTATTTGTCGCAGAATACTTCGCCTGCACACCCGAACGACCTTGCATGGTGTTGGTTAAACTGTCACTGGCGTTCCAACTTGCCCTTGGCGTTAGTGGGGAGGAGTTGCAGCTAGCAGAGGACGATGCCGAGACCTGTGAGTCCAAAGATGTCCTTCGACTGCTGTCCGGTTTTGATACAAGACTGTTACCGCTGGTACTTTTTCCCAAGACAGCAGGACTCCTGGTGTTGCAGACTACGGACGAATTCGTCGAGCGCTCGTTGTTGCGCGCTGTTGACGTTTTGTGTCGCGAACCCAAGGTTCCGGTAGTACCGTTCTGATTGTACTCCTGTTGGTTTTCAAGGCCGTCAAAGGACGTCCTTCCCGCTGGGTGGGGCTGCATGCTAGAAGTTCTCTGTAAACGCAGTTTGGATGACCTGGACGTACACTGAGGTGTCTGTGAGCCTCGCAAATCTTCATGATCTGCCATCTTGCCAACAACACTATTATCCTGACAGCAAGATCGAGAGAGTGGTTTCTGCGGTCGTCTCAATGATCGCATGTTAATTTCTCTAGGTTCAGAGGCAGAGAAGGGGCTGACATCATTTTCGCCACCCGCAAACTCAGTGAGTTTAGCTTTTGTGTCAGCATCTGGACATTCGTTCTCAGAAGATGCGGAACCGACCCTGGATGACGCAGCTGGCGAGTGGGAGAATTGGTTTGATCTGGACGCAGCTTTGCTGGCTCTACGAAGTGAGGCATAGTCTTTGTTGCTGTTTAGCCGATTTGACCGATGGATCTGTGGCGTGGCGATGCAGGAAATGCTGGGCGAAGTATAGGTGGGGGTCCCGAGGTTGCAGACGTTTATAGGAGACCGTCTTGCTTTCCCTTGTGCTGATGGCGTTGTGACGCCTTCGCTTGGCGCATAAACCATGGCTGTCTCTGTCTGTGAAATAGCGTTAGGTAGGGTAAATGAACTGCCACGTGCAATAGCCTCGGTTGCTTGACCTCCAAGCGTTTGAGCCTGATAATATCGTTGGTCACCGGAGCGCGTGTTCAGAATGCCGGGCGAGGACCGGTTTGTTCCGGCTGGACGGAAGGAGGAAGATGTTGAATTCATGGTGTTTCCAACGATTGATTTCGAACAGCAGGGGGATGAGGGAACTGAATGTTGTCTTTGAATTATTGTTGCGGCTGTTGGATGGTTTGCGAGATTTTGTGCCCGACAGGCGTAACGGGTGATGCTTGGGGTAACGGACCCCACGGGTAGGGTTGCAGGATAGGGATTAGTATGCCCTGGCGGTTCTGAAGCTTCTGTCCGTGTTTGCCTCACATTTGAAGTCTCTGTTGCCTTTGGACGTCTTCTTACTGCCAAAATCGAGGAGAGCTTTGATGTCAACTTGTTCTCTGCAGATGATGAACACTCAACATCAGATGCTGCTTTAGGGGATTGCTGGGTTTCCTTCATAAGGTCTTTTGCAAGTACCAATTCGGACGAGCACACAAGAGCTTCTTGGAAAGTTATTTTAGCGGCTGTCTAAAGGAAAAAAACAAATATTTTTAACTTCAAAAAGGGGATGGCAGGTGAAGAATAAGCAAATGCAGGAAAGCTTTCAGTGATAGAATCAATAAATGTGAAACATAATAATTCACATTAATTGTATGAATTAAAAAAATAAATCTTACAAGTAATTCAGGTTCAAATAAACATCTACACATACAGTAGGTGCGCTGCTTCATGAAATGTTATCCGAAATTCTGAGATGGGGTCATAGGTATAAATGGTGGGCAGAAAAATACCAAGATAGTTCAGTCATAATAAGACGCCGACCTTAGCACAAACGCCGTTTCTGCCGCCTGCAGGACTTGCACTGTGTAACAATGGCTACTTAAGTAGCATGAATTTTTGCCATTGATTTTCGTTGCCCCTGAAGATTCAAATATATTTCATAAGCAACATGCATAAAAGTATTCATTCTTTTCACGGATGGAAGCGAATATGCGAATCCCAGGTTCTTGTTTTAAAGAAGATGAACACACGATCTCTGGGACAGTAGGTGCATTAGTCTGAGTTTTCAGTCTCGTACAGGAGGCCATCGTCAGAGACTGTGAGAATGCAACATAAAATGAGCGGTTTTTGTGGTCAAGCTATGAGGGGAGGGGGAGAGATATGAGTGCAGAAGTTGGTATTCGCGATAAGTCGAGTCCCACGGCGTCTCACGGTGGCGTGACGGCGTGCACCCTTGGTTGGAAATTGGGTCTCGCCTCTTGCTTACGGGAACGGAGCGCGTGATAGCAGGGGGTATGTCAACGTGCCTGTTGATAGAGTTGGTGTCGGACACCCAGTCCTCTAACAGTTCTCGTCATGTCTTATTGTTGGCCCACGCTACTATCCGCGTGCTCACGAAGTTGAATTCGTGGCTTCCTCCAGAGTGTGAATGGCAACCTGAGACAATGAGTCGCCTCTCTGGACAGCCCGTTTGTGCTCCGTTATTCGTGAGGTAAATCGTCGTTCTGTCTGTCCTGTGTAGTGGCGAGGGCAGTTCCAACATGGGATCTAATAGACGACGTCCGATTGTTCTCCAACGTCTAGGCAATCCTTCACTCGCATGATTTTGCTGCGCAGGGTTGCTGTCGGACGGTGAGCGATACCAACGTCGAGCTCTCTAGCGATACGTTCCATCGCTTTGGAGACGTTCTTTATATATGGTAGAGGGTGCTAGAGTGTTGGCGGCTCTCCTCCGTTTGTTCGCCGTGGGCGCGTGCGGAGGCAGCGGCTGACGAAGTTGTTCGGGTATCCATTCCTTGCCAGTTGGTCTCGCAGATGCCGAAGTTCTCTTTCTCGTCTCTCTATTTCACTGCAGCTCGTTTTTCCCCTTTGGAAAAGTGTCCTGACTCAGGTGCGTTTATGTGCCATTGGGTGGTTACTGTGGTAGTTGAGAATCTGAGTCGTGTTAGTCGCCTTTCTGTACACCGTGGTCTTGAGTTCGCCTTTGGGTGTGCGTGTAACGAGAACGTCAAAGAAAGGCAGCTGCTCGGCATGCTCTTCTTCCCTTGTGAACCGAATGTCCGGGAAGATGTCGTTTAGCGGGTCTTGAAAGTCGGCGAGTCTGCTCCTTTTAAGTATAACGAATGTGTTTTTCACGTACCGGGGTCAAAATGCAGGTTCATAGTGGTCGAAGGCGAATTTTTCCAGTTCCTGCAGGACTGGTTCTGCAACCAGACTGGATATTGGCTAACCCATCGGCGTTCCTTTGATCTGCTCATATGTTCTGCCATTGAAGGTGAAGAAGGTTTGTTGACAGAAAGCAAACAGTTGCAGTAAGTGGTCGATTTTTGGGGGTCTGTTCGTTTCGTCGTAATTCTCTTCGAGTCGTTTGCGAAAGAACGTCGCGTGCCAGGTCCGGTGGGATGGACGTGAATAATGAAACCACGTCAAAGGACACCAGAATCTAATTCGGTCGGACAACTTTTCCTCGGATGCCGGCCAGGAATTTTGAGGCCGAATTGATGGAGGTCCTCGAGCCTTCTCGGAGAAAGTTAAGTTTTCGGAACTTGCACTTGGATAGATTGTAAGTGGGGCTGCCTTTCAAGGCAACGATCGGTCGGAGGGGAAACATTCTGCTCGTGGATTTTGGGTAATCCATAAAACCGGGCCAGTGCCGTGTTCGTTGGTTTCCTCTGTCGCCATTAGTCTAGCGATATAGCACTGTTTCGTTTTAGTCAGTTCAGGAGTCCAGTTAGTTGACCAATCATCGATTTGGCTCGCAGGAAGGCGTGGATTTGGAGGAGTGTTGGTCGCTGAGGAGGGCTTGTGCCTTCTATTTTTAGTCAACCCGGTTCAACACGACGGTTGAACTTCCTTTGTCGGCTGACAGCACTATTATATATTTGCCCATTTTTAATTCCACCATTGCTTTCATTTCTGCAGGCGACATATTATTGATGGGCCTGCTCCTCAGCAGTAGGGAGGTGACTTTCTGGCGTAAGGTGTGTTCATCCTCGTCGGCTGCGTTTGTACTTACCAACATGGCTTCAAGTGCGGCAATAACTTCGGCTGGTTTGGCATCTGCCTTATTAAAGTTGGCTTCACGACTCAGCACTCTCAGTTCTTGTTCCGTTAACTGTCTGGAAGATAGACTGTGCACCATATTTTTGTTCGTCTTGTATTCGGGTGTCAATTTTCCGAACTTCTGCTCTAGGTTCATGCGTTTTAACTCATGTCGCCTTTTTGCCGAGATGGATATTGTTCTGCCAAGAGAATCCGTAACCAATTCGTCAAACAATGTCGCACACTCTGTCCTTTTCTGTTTAATGACGGCGCGGTACTTGTGTATGCGCAAATGGCAACCTTTCATCAACATTCTTGCCATTTGCTTACAAAAACGTTGCGCAACGTTTCTCCCAAGTTTAGTATTCATTCTTTTATTCATTTGGAAAAAAATGGCGTCTTTCAAATTTGATGCTTTAAGGATGCTTACAATTCGGTCTTAAAAATGTTTCCAGCTATGAGATTTTTTGGAACAGTCAAATGTCCCTTCATAAAACATCGTGCTTCTGCATTTACTAATGTTGCTTATAAAGTTTGCAATAAAGCTCAAAGCCACTGCTAAATTTTATGAACCGCATAAAGTCTCCTCTTAATAGCATACAGAGACGTAAAATTTTCCGTAAGCAGAAAGTAAACAGCCAGTACTTTGAAACCCCAGGATGCGAATTGAACAGCATGTCGGTTTCAAACGTATTCGGAAATTGTAAAGTTCTTTTAAACTAAATTATACGCTTCCTTCGAGTATAAAATTAAAAGAAGGCACAATTTTTTACCAAATGAGCAAAAGAATGAATACTTGTATGCATTTTCTCCGTGAAATATAATTGAATTTTAAAGGGCATCGAAAATCAACGAGAAAAATTCAAACTACATCCGTAGGCATTTTTTCAGAGTTTAGTCTTTGCAGACAGCTAGAACGAGGTTTGTTCAAAAGGCAGCGCCCTTTTACTTTTGACATATCTTGTGATAATGCTGCGTGGTAATTAATATTACAACCCCACTTAGGTAATCATTTTGAGTCGAAGACACGTTGTAGTTCGTTTACCATTTAATGAGTTAGCACCTCTACTGTGCATAGCCGTAAAATAAGATTAAAAGTAATATTAAAATCTCAAAAGTAACCTTAGATAAAAAATAAAGATTTAAAGTGAAAAAAACTTCATTAAATGCAACAGGCCAAAGGATAATGCATGTTCACACACGTAACTGAGTCAGGAAAACGCAATAACCAAAACAGCGTTTCTAAGCGATTTTGGACAGTCCTTTAATTAAATGATCTCAGTCAACTAATTAAGGTGCGGTATGATAGCTACACAAGTGTTTGAGGTTTGAGGCACTTTTAATAGCGATGCGAAAAACTTAGAATCGGCATGCGCCATATCTGTATTGCAAAGCATAACACGATTTAACTATGGTGAAGATATTTTTCTTAGACTTCCTGGATAGGAACGTTTTAACATGCTGTTCGCTGAATAACTAGATTCAATAATATTAACGAATACTACCAAAAGTAAACGTGATTTTATGCACAAAAAGAATCAGACTTCATTATTTCTAATACTCATAACACAATGACGTTCCTGAAAACTTTGAGAAGGATTACCATTTTTTGGCGCTTCGCATTTTTGATGCCACTTTGACCTAAAGCTATGGCCTCCCTGTGACAGGCGTTATAATCCTGAAGGCAATAAGCCCGCCGCAACAAATGTCTGCTAGGAATTCGATCTTAATTAAATAGGAAGCTTTTAAAAAATTGGCCAATTAAAAGGAATGTTCTCGACTATGACCTAAGTGGAACCAACTATGTTTATCAGTTTCCGAAGTAAATTCGTAAAGGCTAATGGAAGTATTTTGAGTGTTCATTTCTCCTCCTCATGCCAAGAGATTTGCGATAGACAAAGAACGCGATTTTCGTTCCAGTTGGCGTCTATCTGTTATTATAATACACAGTAGCAGCGACAGGCCATCCATGACACATTTCACCATCTATCTCAAATTTAAGATTGATATTTGCTGGCGAGTCGTTTTGTCACCATATATTCAAAATTTTAGAAGTAGCGACTTTTTCAGCCTAATTCAATAGAATCATGTCTGCTGATGTAAATACGGTTATATCAGGGTACGCATTTCGTTAATTACCAAAGAAAATTTAAAAAAATCATTTTGTAACTTTGACTTCGCCAAGCGCATTAAAACTTTGACTCGCCTCATTAAAGGACGTAGACAATGCACGTTCAGGTGAGTAGAGGAGATTTTGGCAAAAAGGACATTTCAATTTATGCCTTTCACTAAAGGAACAGGCAGAAGTATGTAGAAACGCGTGAGCCGGGCTCAATAAAATTAGAGTCGCTCCAAATCTTTCAGGGAATTATTAACTGGTCAAGTGCTACCACTGAAAAACCTTAGAATAGAGATTGCAGTTCTCGTTAACTTCCTTACGAAGCCAATGACTGCCAAATTACGACAGGCTTTTAGTTTTCATGCAGATGCCGTAGCTGTTACTATCACATTGATAAGCTTTATTCTCGACATCATTGAAAGAATCGACTGCCTTGCAGTTTAAAAACTGTAGACATTTACTAGTCAGGCAGCGAAGCTCCAATTTGTCACATTATTTGCTTATAAGACAAGCTTACCGTTAGTGGACGCTCAAGTATTGTAGTCATTTGCCAGATTTTTGAGATTGTTTGATTACTAACGATCGTAATAGTAGACCATTCAACCAGTGGTTTAATCTGACTAAGTTGTAGACGCGACCAGATTTTCCCAAACGTCTAATCATTTCCTAAAAGACCCGGAGGCAGATTCGTCTATCACGCTGCCCCCACACGCCACTGTCATCTCGCTTTTCGAAAAGCAGTATGGCTGCCACTGACCTTGAGGAACTACGTAGAGAATGACAGTGGCGACATGGTCGTACTGCCTAACATCTTGTCCTAAATCCTTAAAGTTATAAGCGTTTCTGGTAGTGTTGAGAGGCTGATGGCCCCAAACCAGTAAGTAAAACAAGCAGCAAAGGGTCCGTCCTCGTTGGCTTTAAACGTCAGCTCTGGACAATGTCTTGCAGCGAAGCTGGATGGTGAGATAACGCCGCCACCATGCGCAGCAACACCAGTTTAACTAACGATCACCCTTGACGGCTGCCTTCAGATGTACGCTACAATACATTAAACCCGCCTACTCTGGGTCGTACTGTGCTGAAGACAACTGTCTTCACAAAGATAACTAATTTAGAGCACTTCTCGGGGGGTTTTAGGCCATAGGGGGATTCCATAATATGGACTGCTAGAGAAGCACTCCGACCGGAAGTTCGTAGAACTAAGGATGCCTTCCAAACACTTAAACTTCAGGTAATCAAATAACTAACACCTTTATTTTGCACAGTTTTACGCAGATAGTGTTCCGCAATATATTTAAAAAGGTCCAACCAATTGGAATTGGGCGAGAATGTGTCATCTTTTAACAATGACACATGGCAAGATATGCACAAACGATTACCAGTAATAGAGTGAATGGTAGATATGATATTCACTGCAAATAACAATGCGCGATCCTTTGATGCAGGGGCAAAACACAGTAAATGTGTTAAGTGAAAAAATGTTGACCGGAATGCTGAAACGAGCTTTCGACTCAAAAGGATTACTTAAGCAGGGTTGTTAGAATGACCACACTACTGCATAATTTCAAGACATTTTAGTTACCTTGGGATGCTAGTTTTCGAAGCAGCTTCTTTTCGGTTGCCTACAAAACCTAAGCACGATAAAAATGACTACTTATGCA
This sequence comes from Spirometra erinaceieuropaei, assembly GCA_902702965.1. Classification (NCBI taxonomy): domain Eukaryota; kingdom Metazoa; phylum Platyhelminthes; class Cestoda; order Diphyllobothriidea; family Diphyllobothriidae; genus Spirometra; species Spirometra erinaceieuropaei. The sequence continues at coordinate 659,486 of CACRXP010000262.1, forward strand.
GCATGACATTTCCTCCCTATTTTTCGGCGCAATTGTAAATTTAAATATATTTCATGTAAAAAATGCATCAAACTACATATTCCTTTACTTGTTTTGTTGAATATTACCGTTTCTTTAAATTTTAGAATTGAAGAGGAAGTATTACTTGGTTTTAGGAAAGCTTTTCTGATTTCCAAATAATTTTGAAACCCGTCTGCCCAAACACTTGCATTAAGATTTTGCAAACCGCAAGCTTTTTATTCGCAGTGTGCGAAAAATCACATATTACTCTACGTTATTAAGGGGAGATTTTATAGTGGTTCATTAAATGTATCAGTGGACTTCAGCATATTGCAAACTGTACAAGCAATATTAATACATGCCGAGACATGATGTTTCAGGAACGGGAATTTCACGGTCTTAAAAATTTTTACAATTTAGAGCTTTTTTTATAACCGAATTATATTATTCCTTAAAGCACAAAATTTAACGAAAACGTAATTTTCTACAAAAATTGTAAAAGAGTGAATATTTTATGCATACTGTCCACGAAATATACTTGAATTTATAAGAACATCAAAAATCGACGATATAACCTCATGCCACTTAAGTGTTCATTTTTCGCCAACTGTTATCTTCGTAGACAGCCAAACATGTTTTTCAAAACTCGGCATCCATATATAATTAAATTATCGTGGGATTATACTGTACGGCGGTTACTATTGCAACCCTGCTTACGTATTTTTTGGGTCGACAGTGCATTTCAGCAGAAAATTTGTCGAACGTTTATTTCGATATGAGTTGATTACTGCCTCCAGAATGTCTTATAGAGCCCGCAAAGCAATATATATTGTAAACAGAAGAAGACTCCAACCTACTTCAAGCCCAGCCTTGCCCGGCTGTGCATGGCTAAAATTTGCCAATAAATGTTTCATTAATATTTTGGCAGATTTTGAATAATTCATATTGACCCAACTATGAAAAACTCTGCGCCTCGGTAGGGCCTCTTAGCTCAGGTGGTTAGAGCGTTGGCTGCGCTAAAGCCTCCCCCTTACTGCGTGGGTTCGAATCCCAACGAGGCGCCGAGTTTTTTACAGTTGGATCAATATGAATAAATTTTTCGATCACGTTATCGTATTACCAAAGCGCATTATGCATGTCGTCAAATTAAGAGGCCTTTTTATTAATCACTTTAGAAATAAAAAAAGGATAGAACGAATTAAATTTCAGCTAGACAGTCTATTAGTCGTTTCTTCGTCTGTAGGGAGTATAAAAATTAAAGGCCGTTTTGCATCCTATAAATGCAAAACGAGCAGCTTGTAAAAAACGGTTGGGTTCCCCTTAGAGCGATTATTTACAATAAAATATTATATGGATGGAGATTTGTACAATACCGATCTCAGTCTCTGATCGTGTCGGAGCGCATCCTCACGCATCGGTCAGATTATGGTGATTCTGATCCAAAACTAAAAAACTATCACCTTCGAAGAACTTCAGAGTGACAAAATAAGCCTGGCAGTAAAAGGACACAGGGCGTTGAATAGATCGCTTATTAATTTGACGATTCCATAATATTTTGCAACGGATATTAATTCGGGCTTGAGATAGCAAAACAATTATCAAAGGGGGGGGGGCGTTTTGCACATATTTACGATAATTGAAATATTTGCCAAAACAGGCAGATCAATGCTTTCCCGTAATACCATCTAAGCCTGAAATTTCAAAATGATCATTACAATTGCCGCCGATTTCCGAAAAAGGAACCTTATAGGTATTTAGTAACCTTTAAAATGGTAACTTCCGATAAAGGGATGAAATTACGGATGGTATGGCCAACATCATAAAGCAGAAAAAATGGGTTGGTTTTAAGGTGAGGAAGGTATTGGTTAGAAAGCGGATCGTAGCCAGTCAAATTAAATTTCACCGTCCGTTCTCTTGGAAAAATGCAATATCTGCCGATAGTTTAAATGGACTCTCCCCATGAATTTGTGAATAACGTCTCGACCGTAAGTGTCTATTTACAAGATACTAACACGTGCATGTTTTGCTATACGCCCTTATACATCGACCACGATGCTTGCTTGTAAAGGTGGAGTCATTATCAACATAAATGGTCGTTGACATTCATTTTACCTTGAAGAAGGGGACACGATCGATGGGACGAGAGCTTTACAAGACTGATGTTTCGGATTTCTGATCGAATCCATCATCAGAGACAACAGCAGATACGGGTGATTCACGCTCAAGGGGCCGCTGTATTTATAGGATGCAGTCGCCATGCCACCGCAGACCTATGAACATAGGCTCTTAGTCTCCTTCGTTGCCTCCGTCTGACAAAGTATTGATACCACTGCTGCAACCGTGTTAAATGAAGCTTCGTGCTGTAAAACCTGCATCTGGTCCTGTATTTCACACACACATTGGTTCCTCAGCGAAAGTAATCTCTTCCCATATTCATACACTCAAGTAAAACTTAGGCCATACCTTCATCTGTCGCAACGGTCAAACTGACAAATTTTGACAAATTATCAGTTAATTTACAATTTAAAATCTAAGGGTCTATAAAAAGATCATGTTGGATTGAAGGCAATGGTGGTGTTTGTTTAAAAGTGCTGGCGGTTAAATCTTCAGATTAAAAATCCGAAATGTTCCAAAATTCTCTCAAGGGGATCAAAATTTCTGACGTCTGAATAGAGGAACAACCAAGGGAATAAATCATGAGATTTCGCTGCAAACACAATTAAATACATAAAATGAAAGTCTGAGGTTGTCTACTGCATTGCAGGCTTTAGCTGATGACAAAGTTCTTTGCTTGATGGTGAAGAAATTCACTCCTAAATCATCGGACGCTGCACAGCTCCATGGTTGTCTTTGCATTCCAGTTATCGTCAAATCGACTAAGCCCTAGGTGATAGATTTTCTGTTTTAATTTGATCTTCAAAAATCTGTTGCCGTCGTCTTTGTTGCTTTTCGTTTGGTGTGGTATTATTTCAGTAAAGCCCAGAGAACGAGGTGGGATGAATCTCCTTAGGAAATAGCAACTTTTTGATAAAAACTTGTGGCAGCTGTGCGACTTTGAAGCAGTGTCATGAGACGTGAATGTCTAAGCGTCGCTGGATCACTGAGGTTACCATTGCTATATATCCATGAAATTTGGCCGGGTAAATCCATGATGGATTAGTCTACTAAAACCGCTGACCAATAAACTTTTAGAAGGCAAGAAAATGACCCCATGCTCAGTCAGTCTTCGAAATTCCTTGGGCATGACAGCAGCTCATTCGGCAGACAACAGCCTTTTCTGTTGCCAATTTGCAACCAGCATTTAGCATTAAACAAAAATATGCGCTGCGCGCAATTTAACTTAAATGCTTTAAATTGTTTTCAAGCGAACAACTACGTAAGATTTGCGAACTTTTCACAGATATTTGGCATATATTAGCAAAATGCGAAGATTAGCACGAAGCCTTAGGTTTACACTGCTAATGAGTCCGAGGAAGTTCAAATATGGAGAGGGCTTTTATTAAAAAACGCGGTTATTATATTCAATCGTCACATTAAAATTTAATGTTGGATAATCACTGTCGTGTCCTAGTATTAGCGAGTGATGAATTGCACAAATATGACTTATTCAACTGTTGCAATATAAAAAACATTGCGTAATGGAAATTTTTGGGAAGTAGTTTCGCCGAGCGACGGATATTAATATGCATAAACATACGCGGCAATAAAACATAATACTAAATTGATATCTGAATTAAGGCGCGGAAATTTGCCAATGAAGGAAGAGAACGGAAACGCACCAGCGCTTCCGAATTGCATTAAATGCACGTGTTTATTTTGAACTGAAACATCATCACCTGACTATCCTTCTTCGAAGAAAAAAGACGCTTGGCATTATGTTTATTCATGGTTCCCGATTATGTCTAATGGTACTGCCTTTATCCAAGCGCTTTATTTTGGTGAGTCAGTAAATTTGAATAACCCGGTATTTCATGATATATAGAGAAAGGCAGCATTAAACCTATATTTCAGCAGTAAACAGAAAAATAATATTGGACACAGCCCTGGAACGTTTGTCCATTTTGTGCAAGATAAAAAGTCAAGGCTGAACCCGCATTTCCTAGAGAAACCGGATTCCTTGGTCAGAATGTAAGCTGTATTTGAGCCGTGGATTTTTAAAACAACGAGCAGTAGATCGATTTTGTGTAACCGCTTATCCTTCCAGTGATCTAGGGAACGGGATATTTGTCACTGCCCTGAATACTATGTTCCTCACCTTAAATGACTGCACGCCTTTCTCTGGGAGTCAGGACGCACTGTGCTGCCATTAATGGCTTGCGTGCATGCTCTCTTCCAAAATACTTGTTCTGTCTTACATAATGCGAAATCGGCAAAAGCAGGTTTGGACTATGATAACAGCGACTGTGATACAGATTAAAGTTTAGTGAGTCATCGTTCTGGCTGACAAATTTTTCACAAAAAACTTAAATCTGCGTAGCACCCGGAGAAATGGAGGACTGGAGACTAAAATTCCTCAACTGACACCACCGTTGGCGTAGCGTAAACCAACAGTCATTCCATTACGGCCAGTGGATGTCTTCGGCAGTGCGAAGGTGGACACAGTTAGGTAAAACGAATGACAAGGCAGCTTCAGAAGGGGACGCTATCGTAAATAACGAAACGATGGCACGGCGGATTGCGCGTACGTGGTGAACATCAAGTTCGAGTCAGATAAAAAGTATGTATTCGAACTGGCGAACCATGTTGAACGGTACCCACACAGTTATTTTAGGCCGATAACTGTTAAACATGCATATGCTCCTAACGCGTTTCGTAAAATGGTGCTTTTTCAAGATAAATACTTTCGTGCTTAATTAGGACAGGGACGTACGAACCTTCGTATTACTGCTGGCGTTCGATAAATACCAAGGGGGTAGGATTAGTGTTATGCGGACTACGGTAAGAGCTACAGGGGAAGCGTTAAGCAGGGTGAAGCGGGTACCCTCAGAAGTTGGCGCAAGGCCACCCGCAGTCCGTCGGGGCTTTTTATTTCCGCGTTTAACTTCGGGAATTACTTTAACGGAACAATAAATATTTTGGACTAAAAAGATTCCGTGGGTATTACGGCAGGTTCTTATATTAATAAAAAGTATGTACGCATCGTTCATAAGTAACAACCATCAACTGTCTTTTCAAACAACTGCAAAAACGACTGCTGACTTGAGCTTTGACCGTTCTCTAAGCGCTGATAAATCAAATTTAAATCGGTAACAATCGGGAGACGGCACCCAAAAAAATCCGCCTACCAAACGCAGCCTGTCTTACGTGACAGCTGGTAATAGGGGTTTTAGGGGTGATGGCTGGTGTGGGCGTACAATACTAGCCGACGGAAAGCCCTATTTGAACAGATAAATGATCGAAGTTGGCCCGCTCTCCGTTCCGTTATTACAAAATGAGTCGGCAAAGTCAGTATAGTGGTAACGGACGAGTGGACGGCGTATAATCGTCTTCCCTCAGAACGTTATCTACATTTCTCGATTAAGCACTCAAATAACTTCAAGGAGCCTACCACCGGACGGTACACCAATGCCATTGAGGCATACTAGAGTAGACTGAAAAGGAAACTCCACGAGGGAGGCCCTGTATGTGGTCGAGCTGTGTGGGCTCACAAAGACGAAGTACAGTATCGTCTTTGGTTTGGCCTCAATGTCATGTCTTTGACAGATGCCTGGGAACTGTTCCTGTCCCATGTTGTGCAGACTTATCTTATTTAAAAGTGATTTTGTTTTGTAGTAAACTGTCATCATGCGAATGTATGCCGTATATTCAGGTGTATGTGTGTAAAAATGGGGAAGGTTGAGTAACAGCGACCATCGCCCATGTAACCTCCTGCGATGTTCGTTCGGCCAGCCCATGTAAGGCCGTTGCAGAATGTCCAAGTAGTGCGTGAAAGTAGACCTGCAACCACCGATATAGTCTGAAGGCGTTTGAGTCCACTGTTAAAGGTATTATTCTTAGGTAAGGGATGTTTTTTGGGCGCCATCTCCCCATTGTTACCATTAAATCAAATTACCAGGGGCATTTTCGAGAAGAAACGCCATTGTGAAAGATTCCGCTCCATAAATCCGCACAACTGTGTACCACAAGTTTCGTAATAACGTTCACAGACTATTCTTGTTTTGCTAAAACCAAAATTTCCTTGTGTAATAGCGAAAATAAACATTAGCAGTTGCCCATTTAAACGCTAATGCGCAGTTCATAACCGAAAATATCACCAATTGAGTTAGATAGTAAGCATTTCGGTATGACATGAGGTAAGTTGCAATAAATGGGATGCCTTAGAACAGTATTTTGTGCAAAAGGTATTTTGCGTGCTTTAAACCTTGTGTGGTTCCAGTTATCCGGTCTGATGTTATTCTTAATTACAATTCGCTAGTCATTCGTGTGATAAATTTTGTGTTTTTAGATGTCGTTAACCCAGAATTCCAACAAATTTATCTTTTTCATGGTCGAATTTAGCAATATCTAGCAATAAAACATGAGCGTTTCGACTCTAAAGATTCTGTACAGTTCGGAAAACTTTAGCGAATCTCGAACAGTTGTGTGGCTACTATTCTATGTATTTCATCTATTACTGAAGGATGTCTAGTAAGTATGCTATGGAAAAACGTCCTGTTAATTTGCATATTCTTCTTTTATGTTAACTCAGCTGCTGTATTAAAAAGCATCGAGCTTATGCTAGACTGTTCATTTTACGCCCTCTTGTATAGTTAACTTTGTTGTCTTGGAAGCTTTTTACAAAGTTCTTTGTCGATGCTTCTCTTTTAGTTATGCATATGCTTATTTTAAATTCAGAGATATTTCGGATGATGCGGAATTCGAGGTTGATCTGTGCCTGATGATTTATTGTACATTTACACAGAACTCTCGCATGTGTTATCTGTAATAACATTAACCGCAGCTTTATTTAAAGAATATGGGCAATGGTATTGAATTATTTCGCGGACAATGGATAGCACATCATGCGGCAGTCAAAAGGCCTGTATTTGCGAAAGGTCTCTCAAACCTGATTTTTTTTATCCGACAACTAGTAGCAAATGTGAAGTTTGAACACTGTTCCCACGTAGTAAATTGTCAGCCGCCGACTTATTTGGTCAATCATGCACACAGAATTTAGTTTCACAGAAACCAAATAAAGCGTTAAAATTTTTATCCAAAAGGCATAAGGGCTTGTTAAATTTTCAGTAACATGTCACATTAGCATTTATGGCAACTGAAAAATTTGAAGCGTTTGAATGTTTACTGACATAGGCATTATATTGGATTTTGATACAATTTTGTTTGCAACAATCAAGCAATGTCAACGAGCACTTACTGCAAAGTTCTATTTAAAATAAAAAGCAGAATCTCCGCGCTTATATGCATTTGCAGGCTCTGCACGACGTTTTTAACACGGTTTTGCTCCATACTGGCATTTTATATGTTAGATGATTAGATCTTCCATTTTGATTGACACCTACTCCACTTGAATCGGTGTTTTTCAGGCAACGTTTTTATAACATTTATCCGTGAATTATTAAATGTGCATCAAAAAGCCCGTTGCCCACTTACGAATACATACAAGAGGTCTTCCTGCCAAGGGCAAGGCAAGGCATTACCTAAGTGAACATATAGAAAAAGTTAGCAAACGCTGAGGCGTTCACGGCTTCTACAAATCGACTCATTTGGCTTTCTCTTTGTCGAAAATATCCGCTTTGAGTTTTGTAGGGAAAAGAGCAATTCTCCTTGTTTCAAAAATTATATAGTCGCGCGATATTTAAATTTGGAAAACTTCAAAAAAAACATGCCGGTTTAATTTGCTTCTAGTATGGTTAGGCAACCAATGCACGATTAAATACATATAGTCGGCTCACAAGTTAGCGAACATCAATTTCGCCGAAATTTCATGTTGGCACTAGATGCCAAATTGCTTGTTATACATCCAGTATCATTAGTTAGTCATGCACTTATTCATTTACGAGAGCCAAAGTCAGTGGTCGGGCCCCATTGTATTGGAAAGCTTTTCTAAGTGATAGACTTCTGCTGATTCATTGTTCCTCTTACTTGCTGACTACGTAATTCTGTCTGGTTTCCCTCTTTAACGCAGCATGCCGTTAACGTACACTGTTATTCACATCATAAACCCATGTAATTCTCCTGAATAACTAACTGCCCACAGTCTTCAAAATGACGCCAGGACACTGCGTGAAACTCGACTAAACCTGAATGATTTATGACAACTTTTCACATAGTAGTTAACGAAAAGGGCAATCGCAATCGTTAGGAAACGCTGGCCTTTTCAGTCTGGTGACTCAGCGTCGGAAGCAACAGGCCCTTGTACTTGAAGCTCAGTCCAATGAAAATGGGCATTATGCTACAACTTTTGTTTTGATCAGTAAAACAAAAACAGTTTTGGCAGCAACATGCTGCGCTCTCATTTATGCAACAGGTAATTCATTTAAATGACGAACAAGGGGCTAAATGGAATTCGTTAATTTGTATTTTGTAAACCTAGCTATTGAACTAGGATGTGATATTTGAGGGACCAGACAGTTAACGCAACTGAGCGGCAAAGCAGAAGGACGTTAAAATTATATTGTAATCTCCGATAGTTCGTAAGGCTTTTAAGGATTTTTGCTTTTACGGAAACTATGCAAGTTCCACAGGAAATAGTTCCAGAGATCCCTCCAGAAGATTTTCGAAGCTAACAATGTCCGGAATAAGATGATAATTATGACTTTATAGATAGATGGACGCTTACTGACCACACTTGAGGAAACATTCTTCCCGACGCAGCAGACACACATAGGCTAGTAATACGTGTAGGTAGAACAACAGTGGTTACGACGTTGAAAATATAAACAAAAGGTTGTGAAGTTGCAACACATGGGGCTGGGGATGGCTGACTAATGATGGCTAATAAGTCTGAGACGTCCATTCCAGGCCTCTTATTTTTGTCGGTATTATTGCCTTGTCGGAGATGGTTTCGCCCAAAAATGCATTTTACCTGGGACGTCGCACAAAGTACACATTTAGTTTGAAAAATTTGATTTGACAAAGTTTGAACGTGACTACCAAATTGGCCATATCGTACGGTCTCCTTCAGTCGCCAGTTTCAAGACTGCTCATTTTGAACATTTTAAACAATATTTCTAGCAAATAAGGGGAATTTATAAAACATGTCGCTCTTCCAGTATATTCTAATTAACATTACTTTGTGAATTGGCCAGACTGTGACAGTAACATCCTTAGGTCCTCATCGATAATGGTGTAGCAAATCAGACCAACAGTTGTTCACTGTTTCCAGTTCAAACGTTGTGAAAGATAATGTTTATTGTGTGTTGATGAGCATAGTACGCGCAGGACGGTGTCGCATGTATGAATAAGTTTGCGGTGATATAAGACAGAATCATCTGCTGCATTCACCCCTCCCTCATATTCCTAGGATTGCTGGCTTGACAGATTTAGGACAATTAAAAATGGGCTCGTGGCGAAGTAGTTGACAAAACTGAACAGTCCGTCTACGCGTGTCTCAAAGGACTTGCGCCGCTCACTATAGAGCTGATTTCCACAGAAAGAAGAGGGCGGCACATACCCGATCCCACATATTTCACGTTATAGATGTTACGTTGGTTGCCCTGAGGCATTTATAGTGAGGAACAACGTTAGCTGCATATATCAAGTGCGCTACAGCTGAAGCAAAGTGCAGGACCTCATTAAATACCATAAGCCAAATATGTAATATATCTCTGCTGATGCCTCCCTGCGAGTTCAGAAAATTCACGGGAATAAGAAAGGAGCACTCTGGTATATGCGTAGGAAACAGTAGCTCCGCTTACATGAAGTAACAGCACACGTTAAGTTAAGCGGCGATTACAATCGCACAGTCATTCTTCAAATCTACATGAATATAAGTTGTAAATGGAACAAAAATGGTAACGACGTTCATCGCCATTGTAGGGACGTGTTCGTGATCCGTGTATATATCTTTTATTTGGGAAGCGTAATCATTCTGCATCTACATGACTTTTTCCACATTCAAATAGCAAGACAACGAAAACACAACTGGAGATGAGTATCGCTCAAATGACAGGAGACGCGAACTGGCCCGTGGAGATGCGTCACATACAATCTGATTTCTAACTCCACCGCACGCACCCGCCTTTAAAAGAAGGAGCGAGTTCGCCTGTCAGCCGACAAACTTTCATATCACCGCATTCTATGCAATGTGCTAATTCCTAGATCGTTTAGTTATTTTAAGAGGCTATGTTGGATTAGTGTGGGAAGACACGACGGAAATATTTAACTTGGTCTTCATTCTTTCCTCTCCGTACTTTTCGACCGACGGATAATGGCTGATTTGCACGTGAACCTCCTTCCATGTCGTACCAATCGTGCGCACGGAAATAGTCAAAGACCCATACAGTTCCAAAATTTGACCTACCAAAGCGTATCATTAGGCAAAATATTTAGCATAAAATTGACGTGGCAAACAAATGCAACTTCTTTTTTCCGTGGGACTTTACGCCGATTTCAGTCTTCTGTCGCATTAAGTAGTTAATCTAACCCAGATAACTATTAATCGATCTATTAATATTGCACCCCTGAGGAAAATAGGCGCTTTCGGATCTTCGGCATTAGTAATCAGCATGGACTGGTTAGCACAAACTGTTGACAGACCTGCAACGTCGGGCATTGGCGATAAGTTCGTTTTAGCTGGGGTCTACATATGCTTCTTGCACTTCCCAATTTTGGGGACCAAATTATTGCATTGCAATGTGACTGCAGCGGTTAAGATCTGTCAGCCATTTTTGCTGTCACAGCCTTAACAATTTCATCCCTTTTTCCGTCTATCAAGACTTCGTAAGCACATATATTTATTCAACAAACTGATTTGGTTTCAATTAACTACTGTAGTATCTACCATATTTGAAACTTCAAGCAGTTTAAATATAGCTTCGAGTATTAGCAAGGCGAGCCAGATTCTTCTGACCTGACAAGTAACTGATATTCTTCTCCTTCGATTTTGATGTCTGTAAGGACCAGTCAGCGTCCTTTATTGACATTAGCTTTGATTATCCGGAAACCGCTGAGGATTGCTGCCATTGACTGCATTTCTCATGGTCCCCATTACAGAAATAACCAAAAGACTGTCAGCAAGATGGTAAGTTGGGTAAAAAATAATATATCCAAATCAACAAAAAATACAAGACCTCGACCATAGTCTTACGATATTGGGCACGGACGAAGCATCACGTCACGACGATGAAATAGAAATAAACTATCAAGGTCAGCTATTTCCCATCGGGATCAAAGACTACGTCCACAAATACAAAAACGCCGTTTAAAAGTACACAGACATGATGGAATATCTTTAATCAATACTAAGGGCACACGTACGTAACAACTTAGCCTGCATCTCAGTACTAATAAAAGGAAATGATCAGCGACCTTAAACACAAAGTGCAACGGCTAAACAACTTAGGTGAGATCACTAATGCTCAATTACTGCACTGCGTCTAAATTGTTTAAGTAAACAAATTTAAAAACCCGCCATTTATTTTCTTCAACGCAAACCGAACAGCTTACGTATAAAAGCCAAGTACGGCTTAAAATGTCAAACATAATTTACAACTTAATTAGTCGTTTCGGATATTAAATAACAATCAGTTTGCTAAGGGTTACTAAATGAGCCAGGTAAGGATATCTCTAATAAGCCACCCCCTCCTCCTGCTTAATTTCAAGAACGTGATTCAATAATACCATGTCCCTGCGATTTTCATAATCCCCAGTTTGCTTCAAATATGGTCGCAACTCTAGTTTTACGTTTTACTCCACGTTTATCCCGTGACCTTAACATTTATGCATGAATGTTTAAAACATGATATTTAGAGCAAAGGTCTTCGGAATGGGGGATTTCTTACATGTATACTTTTATAACTTTAATGGTGAACCAACCATATTTAAAAGCAAAATTTCTTCAGACTTTCCACCACCGGCGAGCATAGAAATGTGCAAGTGACTGTCAAAGGCAAGAAAATTGCATTTGTTTTTTCACTCGAACGGCCTCTTCCATAGGTTTAAAAAATCGATTTGACTTATATCGGAATACTGCGCACGACTGGCATCGGATGGATTTACGCAACAACCTAACTGATTGCAGGCTACTATTCTGCATTTATGGCTATATAAACTGTTTTAAATGAACAACGTTCCTACTAACGCTACGATGTGCCGCCTCGGTTAATTTTGTGTCTCTTCGTTACCGGCTGGCGAACTTTCAAGTCTTTTTCGGCATCCGCCCAGTGCCCACTGATGATCAGGTGCTTCAGATTTGTGGTCGCAACGCCCTTTGACAGTTGTGCATCTTTCGGTCCAAGGGGAATGTCTGTTGCTCGTACGAAGTTGCAAGTCCTATCAAAAAATGCCGTGCATCAGAAGGACAGCGCGAGTTCGCAACTGCTTATTGCTTTTATTTCCGTAGGCGCTGTCATATGAAAGATTTTTTGACAGTAGTCATGGTACAGACTATAAGTTTGTAACTAGGCAGCAACAAACAATTTTGAGAGACTTTTACTTTCGCTGTAGCCCACAATCACATAGATTCAATGCCTTTACATTCTCAGACCTGACAAGCTCTTCATTTTTTCACCGCTCCCAAGCACCCCACTAACACCAACCTCTTAGCTCCTGGCAAAATGTGCTGCTTGAAAATTTAAAGAGTTATGTGGTCCTCGAACTGTCATGTTTTTTGAACTGACAATGTTCCTGACTTACTATGATTAGTTAAAGATGCTGAAAGTTAAATTCCAGATAAAAACTGGGACACGACTGTGTAAATGGGAGTAATTTATGGTTCTGGAAGTCCCTCATTACTGTCCCTGCTTGGAGCGTGCCACAAATTGAATCTGTTTCCGTATATGCCCGTGTCTTAGCTCAAAATTAAGCTGGGAATTAATAAGGCAAAGTAGTTTCTGTAGCCTATTTTTGTCTACCTGGAAGGAAAGGCTGGCATTCCATTTGTGAGGTGTTGCCTTTTGTGAGAAAATTAACGTCAGGTCAACAAATGTTTTTTTGGAAAACGCGTTGTTTAGGACAACAAGCAACAAATCGGTTGCTAATTTTAGAATAAGGAGAACCCTACGCAGAGATCACCTTACGAGACACGTGCGGTTGCACCCTTCGTTCCCATTACGCTAACCTCAACCGCTCACTATGAGGAGCTTCGGGTCTCCTTTGGCTCTGGGGTCATGCCAGCACCAAGCTTGTTGCACAGGGTTTACAATAGCCAACCTCTATAGCCTTTGGACGTATAGTAGTACCAGACGCGTTTGGTGCAGCGTGATTCGCATGACGGTTTTCCGAACTGTTGGCAGACAGCGGCACGCCATAATACTAATATACCGTTTACTCATCACTTCTTTCCACGTCCCTGTTTGCGTATCGTGTCCGTGATTCAACAACTGGATCCCAAATAACGTTCAGACAGCCGCGCCTACAGTGCTTGGGCGGTTTCCAATAAAGTTGCTGGACGACAACTTTGGAGAGTCCTGATTTCCACAAATCACATGTTCCTTCATATTACGTCGCACTGAGGATAGCTCCCGCAGCCAAATGATTCTGCATGCTTAAGTTTTAATTACTTGGGGAGCGTGCTTAAACCGTTCAGTGTGGACTGGAATTGCAAACTCTTCGGTCTGAAAGCGTATGTGAAACACGGACGCCATGTGAGGCAACGTCAGTCAGCTACTTGAGTAAATCACAAGTCCCTTCATTTAAAAGATTATGATCTGGTTAAGTCATTGTTTATGAGTCATTGGTCAAAAATAATACTTTCTAGGAAGACCTCTCTAAAAACCTACAGGTGTACACGCTCAAGAGTTTAGAAACTAATGGCGGACAGATTGTTGGTGTATGCGTTATTCGGAGGTTCAGACAAATTTTCAACAGTAGCAGCGTGTCTATTTTCAATAATACTGTCTAAGTAAGTAAATGCATGTCTTTCGGCTTGATACCAGTGGGAAAGTAGTCGTTGTCGAAGAACAAAGAACGTCAATTTCTGGTAGTAAAATATTCATCGGTTACCTACTGGATCGAAGAAACATTTAATTTGAATGAATATGTTTTGAAGTTCCTACGCACACTGTGTTTGTTTAAAACAGCAATCTCATCAACATATAGATGGTGATCCCTTAAAGAATGAATTTGCCCAGAATGCCAGTCGACTTTCCTCAATCAAGTTTTCAATAGGAGCAGACACCAATAAGTCTCATATTATTAAGGAGTATTCGAGAATTCGTATTCGTCACACTTAATGGACACGATGGAAACAAGAACGTTTTTCTTTCATAAAGCCTTTCGCACACTGCGATTCTAGATTTAAAACGCCTTGTAAGTTAGTAACTTCTAGGAGATAGTCGACTATATACATAAAGCAGTCTGGGAAAAAACGTTTTTCAATCGCCACAGTGATGCAGTATTTGGTTTTCGACTTAAGCGCAAATAAGCGCACCACCGATTGTTTTGGGCATTTAAAGGATCGGCAACAAGGGCGATTTTCAGCTCTTTGTTTTTGCAGACTGTTAAAGTGTCTTTACTTTTATAATTAAGAGGGACATAAAACCAAAGATGATGCTCCTGGATACCTAAAACGCTAACATCCTTTAGAGGTATCTATGCTACCGGCCGGACGCAGCTCAGATCCCGAGCATACAAAACTGGTCCTTCTTGAATAAGGCCACATCGTTGCTCGTAGAAGATACGTATTAGATTTACTGTCTTTACTTTTTAGATTAGAAAATCTATTGCATGTGGAGAATTATGCACATGGCTCAATATGACACCTTAAGCATTGGTATTTTTTAGGAACGCGTTCAACACTACGGACTGTTTTCTGAAACGCTTGACACATACCCAAAAACGAAGGCACGTTTAATCACACAGAAAACGGACGTGTCCCTAGTTGTGGTTTCCCACTATGTGGCTGCTGGCCGACCAAAGGTCGGATGGATGAAGTTTACGTCAACAAGGTGATGTACACGCTCAGTCATGTGACTGAACAAACACTATTGTATACGTCCTTTTTGCTGAGCACAGAAGACCAGGCAAACCTCAATCATCGAACTACAGATTTCTTATCATTTATGTTTCGCAGAAGCAGACTTTTTTGGCTTAAAATCAAACTTTTTTGCGGCAAATCGTAGCAACATTTACGGAAGACGCAAGTCCTCCAAATGAACTCCGTTTAACTGAAATCATGTTTACTGACATCCTAGTTCATCTTCAGGATCCGCAAACAACCGCGATAGTTAGATCGCTGTGACTGAAAAGATCTTACATCGTCGCACGGGGCGAATGTCGCTGGGAATTGTAAGGAAATTTGCTGATTGTAAAGCGAACTATTGTCCCAAACACTTCACTGCCTTTAGCCACACTTTTCACGCTGCAATAACCAGACACAGTCAAAACGACCGTAAGTGGTCATGGGCATAATGGTCAGCAAAACTCAACAGCTGGTGTATGCGTGTTACAGATCAACTCGTCATTAACATCGAAAATGCGGCATTTCACTGAGGCAGTCTTGGACAACCCGAGAGAGAGAGAGTGTATTATTAAGCTAACGATCAAAAAACTATTGAAGCCCGATCTTCAGTGATGAATGGGTGTGACTTACTAAATCCACCGACAACCTTTAAGTCATGAATTATGCCACATCAAGATAGATTCAAGAACGTTGGGTGCTCTACAGAGAGGCATTTGGCCAACGGCCACAGTAATTGATTCTTCCGTATAGTCTTCCCTCTATTTTAACTGTCATCTTTTTCAGTGAATTATGGAAGTTCAGTCAGCATGACGGAATTGGCATAAAGCACCCGTTTAAGAGGAGAATTAGAGAAGAACGAAAAAACACAAACCGATAAAAACAAGCTGGTTTTTTACGCTATAGTTAAAGAAATGGCATCACACGCAACATTAATGCTTCTGTTCTTGAGACCAAGAAAACAAAAGGAATGCGGACTAAATTCAGTTTCTTTCAAGAGAAGTAAGAAATTGCAGAAAATCGACTTTTCTGAAACTTTTAGAGTAAGGGACGTTAAAATCTGACGAAAGACCCAGTTTCACTATGCAAGAGATTAATGCCTAAAGCATTGCCTGAGCAAAATAGATACTTTCTAATTTTCTAATTCGAATTATAATGTATTGCAGGAGTGGGTCTAGAATAAGTTCACTACAAACATTTCTGCCTCTCTTCGCTTTATATTTTTAGATATGTACACTGTAATGCTCGCATTTCAGCGCATGGGACATGGGTTTACGGACTAGACTACAGCGACGACATTCTTTTCATCCGCAATGCTATAAGTATAAATATCCATAGAACACGAGAATTAAGAACGAATTTCTGGAATAGGCGTGCAACAAATTATTTAGTTTGAATGCCAACATTCATACGCCTCGGCGTCTGCATTCAACTACACTGGAATGGATATGAAGCTATCTAACGCCGCTGCCAACATTCACAATTCATTCACAGTCAAGTAGGAAAGAGTGTTAGCCCTACCTACGTACGATCCATAAAAAATCGCCAAACTGATCACATATATACCCTACTAATATGCTATGGTTGAAGAATCGAATAAATATGACCAAAGGATCGGCGAATTCTGTAAGGGGATAAACAGCGTCTTCTGGAGGTGCAAAATGCTTTTAATGTCGCCAAATTGTTTATGGTAGAATGTAAAGCGCAAGACTAGACTACCACCGTTGGATGATTTTTCAGTCCCTGACATCAAAATTTACGTCAAGAGGAGGCACTGTCGGTTCTCAACGGTCGCTTTTTCTTACTTATCTACAAAATGAGCTTGGAAATCAGGCCATACGCTTAGATGAAATCTCGGAAGAAAGACTGTAAAATTGCTAGCCTTGGTTAAATATCGGACGACCATTTTTGTAAGAGATGTAGCTGTAGTGTCAGACAGCAAACTTTCTTGTCTGGTAATAATAGGCTTTTAGAAACTGTCATTTAAAGTTTATTTGTTATATATTCACATTTTGGTGGTTTTTAAACTGTCGTATAGGGTTTTTTCTCTAGGATGTACAAATTCCAAAATATACTCAACGGGTCATTAGCGCTTACTTCACGTTTTTATGACCGGCTGGTTTAAGCTGCTGCCACATAATGCGAAATGCATGGAAAGGCACATGCACAAGTGCAATGACGACATTAATATGTTACCTTTATCGGCCGTGGAGTTTCGCATTCGCAAGATAGGAGTCACCTCGGAAGACGTGGTGTTTGGGGATTTTACCAGTTGGAAGAATTCAAATGTAGTAATCTTATTCATGCCGACACCGTGGACGGCTATGTGCGACTCGATTTCTGTCAGAAATAGACATCCACCTTTAGCAGACCAGCAGCAGACTTCCTCGACATTAAAGTAGCCGT
>CACRXP010000262.1:699795-747189 GCA_902702965.1 Spirometra erinaceieuropaei
AGATTGTTTCGCTCTCCTGGCTTTAAAACTGAATGTTCTGGTAGATTATTCGCAAGCGTTTCTTAGGACACGCCAAACATACGACTTATAGAGCCAGTTTTCCAGGTTTGCCCTTTACACGGACTTTCTTGGAATATGACAAGATGATTCGCGAAGCTGGTTTAGCATAAACTCTCAGAGTACTGGTCGCCCAGATTCTTTTTGAGACGCTTCGTGCCACCCCAAATCTGCTGTTCTATTGGCGTTTCGTTGTGAAATCCTGAAACATGTTCACGCTGAGCATTCACATCTGACTGAGTCTCGGCCTACTTCATAACAGAAAAAAGGCCCTCTGTACTATAATAAGCAACACATCTAATCCTTAAAAGAAAAACGCAATTAATATATGGCTTTTAAAAAGTCACTGAATTCTGACGTGTCGATGAAATTTGAGACCATTGGAGTGAAACCTTCCACGCGATCAGATGATGTAAAATTTTGAGGTCAACCCTGTACATGCGATGGGGAACCTACTGTAAAGAAGGTGTGCATGGCTGACGAGTGCAACGAAAATTAACAGTCCGCTGGGCGTTGGACGTTAAAACCTTAATGGCTGGTTAAATTTGCTCTGAACTAGCAACGTATTGTGCTTAAAGACGCAAACGACGATTGCTCAGCGGCCTTTCACTGATTACTCTAGTACTGCATGAAATGAACGCTACGTCAGACGTTGTCTATACTAAACAATAAAGGTAAACTGTGAGCTCACATTTGGGAACGGAATGGGAAAACTCTAAAACTAATTTGTAACTTGGTTAATGCACTAGCATGGATCATATTCGCCGCATGGGAGAGGCCCTGTTAGACAAATACCAAACAAACTTATGCCCCAGCAGTAGTCGCACAGCAAAGGAAGATAAGTAAAAATGCATATAAAAACTCTCAAGACATGGAAAACGCCAATAATACGCTTCAGGACTTTTGCACATTCCCTGCGTCGTTTCTTATCCCTAAAAACGTCCTTCTTATTACCGGCATTTTAAATACTTTTCCCTCACAATGTCACATTTTGAACGAATGCTCCATGCAAAGACTGATGTTCGGTCACGAACGGTCACCATAAGAGGGACTTAGCGCATTTGTAGGATGCCCGCAGTTAAAACGTAGGGTTGAAAACACCTGCCATAAAAAAACAACAACGGTAGTAAAGTTGCGAATTATGTTTATGTTGAATTTGGTAGGGATGTAGAATCACTTTTCATGCAATTTGGTTAATTTCCCGCTGACAATCATTGCGGTCATTTTACGTTTGACGTTTATAAAATAATGCCATTTGTTATAAATATCGCGCTTTTTTCTTGAAAGGCTTCCGGATTCCAAGGCCTTCGTATATCGTTAGATTGGGCTAGCCTGCAAATAAGCAGTTCATAGGACTCCCAGTCCTCAACACTGCTAGTTTTGGTATCTAAAGCGATCGTCAATTTGCACTGTTGGGTATATCATTCCTTTCTTATATCCACCTTATACAGGTTTTTACCTAATATGTTCTGTTTTAATGTCCACAATGCACTTTGAGCGACTATGATCCTTACATTAAAATGATGCACTAGCTTCTATAGATTACATGTTCAACTTTGACATGCACGTCTATGCAAACTTTGAGGAATACTGCAGACATCCGAACTCAAATTATGACGCTATAAATGAATGCATTTTATCAGGCAGTCGCATAAAACAGGACCTATGAACACAATGTGTCGTTTTACGTTGCACTAACATAATACTGAAAAAAAAATTTATAAGAAAAAAATGAATTACGCACCTTGGTATAAACAAGAACAATCTCACATTCAGCATGGCGCTCTTTCTATGATTTGAATACATGTAAACTAGGGGTTTTATGGTATTTCAAAATTTTCTGTATGTATTTACGAAGTATCCAGCTATTGTGCAAGTTGAAAACCATAACTTCCTACAGTATATACGATCCACGTTATGCAGTCACTACGGCCGTCTCATACATAAGATTTCAGGCTTCTCGATAAGCAAATGATAACGTGGTACACCGGTTATATAGGCTAAGTCCAAACCCCTTGTCTATCGAGCCAGTTACAGTTTTATTGTTTAAATACTGAGTTGGTGAGCCTAATTGTCCAAAATGGCTGAGAAAGCACAATCTCTGTTTGGCCAACATGCGCAAAGTTAAAATGACTTGCTTTCTGTGGCTATATTCGCTGTTTTGCAGCTTAATTCAAAACTGACCACCACTTTATAATAAATACGGTTCACTGTGGAGTAGGATTTGAAGGATTTGCAAAACGTCAACTTCTATGAATTGAGCGAATTTTGAAAAAAATGAATACTAACGGTGTGCTTATGAGCGAAAGAGTAAAGAACACCATGCAATTACAGTTTTATGGACAAAATGTTCAGGTTAAATCCAAACGTCTTGAACATGCACGTGACATTTTTATTGAGGTGCCCATTATGCAAACATGCAGCACATATGCTTCGGGAATAAGCTGAACGTTTACTACGCCAAACGTACAGCAGGACTATTTTTAATTCACTAATTTCTTGTCGCTTTATTAAGTAGGTTACGTTATTGTCATGTGAAGTCCAAGTGCATGTTCTAACCATGACCAGAAAATTTACCATAACAGTCAACTTTAGTTACCAAAATGCTAAGAACCTAAGCAACTAAATAATATGTGCACATGACAGGGCTCATCTAAATAAAGCTTTGTCCGGAAAAATGGACTAAAGTACTCTACTGTCGCTTATAGGTATCCCGGGCTTGGAAGGATTCTGTATGTTACCGGCCGAGCAATAGTTTCACTTGAACACGGAACTTTCATGAAATAGCAACTAGACGTACAGGATGTGTTTGACAGTCGACTACGTTTGCACGTTATAGTTGTAGATATTTTCTGATTGTCTGATATTCCCATCAACGCATAGACATTTTCCAAGTAAAGATGCTGTTCCTGAATCTTGCGAACATGCCTCCGAATAAAAACTTTCCTTTTGTTTTTCTTAATTCATAATTGTGCGAAGTTACTGCTCCTTCCGCATTAGAGTTAGTGCAACGGTATGTGTGAATGAGTACCAAAAGATTTAACTAACGAAGCGTTTATTATTTGTCGTTGGTTTTAAAGCATATTTTAAAATATGAAGTAAAATACATAATGATAAGCAAATTGATTATTCCACAGGTTACATTCTATCCACATCTCTTAACGTGGTTCATGGTTATATTTGACAACTATGAACTCTATATATATATATATATCAACATTCTCGTTTTTACGAATTTATTTGTGGGTCTCTCTATGTTGACTTGAATATGTTAGAGAGATTTATTTTGATATCTCCCTTGGGAGACGAAACTTACAGAGGATTCTTGCATTTACTTAAACCGTAACTCCGATATAAACTGATTGCACAGGAACTCTTCCCTAGATCTGCCTAAGCTCTGCGCAACTTCGTTCTAAAGGTATTTGTAAAAGCACTGAGTGGCATGACATTTTCCTAGTAAGTTGTCTGTGCGATTGGAATGCGATCAACACTGGCGGCTTGGACATGTAGTTTCGTTTATAGTTTTCCTTTGTGTGTTTGACTCAAACTCATGGCTACGGGATATGAAGATTTGACGCTTATAAAACTATAAAATTCCTTAAGATGTTGCCCTTTCGACCACTTCCGTTTACCTCTATTCACGTAAATTAACAAGGTCAATTTAGCCCGACAATAGTGAGGCTATAACGATGAAATGTTACAAGATATTATAAGAGAATCAATTTTTATAACCAGATGTCGACAATAGAAGTGAACAATGTTTATTCAAAATATGAGAAAGTGCAGCGGTTGACACCCAAGCATTTTCAAAATCAAAAGAAAGACAATTTTGCTACTTAAACGATTGCAACATGCGAAAACCATGTGTATACCGGGACAGCAGTTTTCTCATGAAAGTGCACAGGTATGTCTTAACGCTCCGTCTTACAACTTGCCCTGCTTTCAGACTTGTCCGCATGCCCCCGAATTTGACTATATGCGTTAAAATCCTATCACAGGGTTTGGCGTCTAATGATTCAGTTATCTCTAAACTGTCTTTGACTATGATTGAAAAGTCCCGGAAAGTCAACAAACCCTCGTCGCCGTGCACTACTGTCATTTAGGCTGGCACATGAGCTCTCGTTAAGACTGTAAACGAAAATAATGAGCGGCGGAAAGAAACATGGCTGTTCTGTGAACGAAATGGATCCGAGATAATCTCATTCAATTTTCATCATTTAGTTATTTTGCATTGTTCTTTTAAAATGAACATTTCAATGGAAATCACGACGTTTTAACTATAACATTTTGTTACTCGACAAAACTGATCTAACAAAACTAAATATTTTAGTGGTAAGCACTTTGGAACCTACAACGACAGATACATGGCCTTTGTCAGCACTTGTGCTCTGTGCCTAACGGCGGATGTAAACAGGAAGTGTGTGGGCGATCAAGATTACAATTCATCAACAAACAAATTACGGAAAAGGAACTAAAGGGAAAACGAGAACTGTTTTTACCACATGACAGGCATCCTGTTAATCGTAAAACCTCCTTATTTGCAGAAACATCGTTTGAAGACTATGAAGATTTTCGTCCTTTAACTGTGCGCTTAAACACATACGATATTAAACCGACTTTCAAAATTTGCCTTAAAACAAGTTGCGTTAGTCACCCCTTCTTTAATATGCTTCGGGTTTGAATAGATACAATTACATAAGGCACTGCTATAGTCTGGATTTAAAGTAGGAATATTTCAAATGATAAATCTGCCCTGAGACTGCGTTTGAAAATACTCCTAAATCTTGTTTCTTTATAATAATTGCTCAAAAAACAAAATCTATATTTGTCCACAATTATTTTTACTAATAAATATCTGACCAGTTCAGCTGTTTAACGAGACTTTTTGGGACCTCACCTATGACAACTGGCCAAACAGATGGCGGCCGCCAGGAAAAGGAGTCGGTGGATTAATTTTGCTGCGTCAGATTCGATTATAAAAGTTTTAGACTCGAAGTCTAAGTAATCCAAGCAGGATGTTTGGCATATGTGGCTGCCGATGGTTACTAAATCAGGAATGTTTTTCCGGCTTCCCTTGTATTTGGCGAAATCCTTTTAATATTAATCTAAATATATGTCATATATTACTGTTTGCATTGTACATCAGGAAATGTCTTTGCTAATATTTTTTACTAAGAATAATATAGTTCGCAAATATAGGCTACTTTCCAAATGATACGGATAATTATGAATATACTTCCAAGTTTTCTACTCTAAAGAAGGTACATTTTAGTTTTATAGTATTTTCTTACTATGTGCCCATGCTTAGCAAAAATGTATTTCGCGTAACGTCTCTTCCATACTCTTCTTAGCGTTACTTCCAAAGTATGCCGCCTAGTTCATATTCACCATGGAATTTGATACATTGTATGTAACATATTCCAAACAGCGTAGGCTAATGTGTACTATGCCACCAACGGGGGTTATACACTGAGACGTTTAGGACCCTGCGTGTGAGTATAAGGGTTAAACCATCAAACGGCTATTAGGGAACTAAGAATAAGTGTACGAAATCATACATTAACTCTGTTTTAATCAGAACATTTGCAAAAGATACAATTCTCTAACAAAATATTCCAGGAAAGGATTTATTTGTTCATATTTTTATATAATATAGTTACGTTTACAAGATCATCGTAACTGAATGCACAACAATCATACTACCTAAGTGATCATTTTACCTGGTGTAGCTATGGCAGACAACCAAAGAAAAGCTCATTCAAACATCGGCTCCGCGATGTGACCGAAATATCTATGGATTGAGTCGTCTGATAATAAATTTTACAACCCTTCCAAAAGATTCTTTTTGAATCGAAAACACATATCAGATAATTTATGTCTTATTAACAATGAGCGTACATTTGTTCTGACAAAATTCCGGTAAAAGTTTGGGAGACTGCAAAGGGAGGTTCTGGATCAATAGACATCGACAGGCATTCCTACAACTTCGTTAATAGGGTTTTTTGTCTTCTTGTGTGGATTTTAAAATACACTAAATTTGGCAAACAAATTTGTATTAGAGGACAGAGACATCTGCAGGCATTACATGAAACACAACCTATGGTTTGAACTATGCATACCGAAGTGGAAACAATGACAGTCATAGAGAAACGGTCAGTTGAAAAACACAGGATTTAGCAGAAAAAACTCTTGGACGTCTTAACATCTGTACCGCCGCAGAGACTCAATGTTTCATTCACAACGACAGGTGCATCGTAAAATGCAGGCCGCGCATTAAATGACCGTCCCACATTAATTGCGTAAACCTCTCGTCACTCCATCTACTACCACCGACATGCCCACCCTCAAGTCTACTGTTAACGACCTTACTGGGTATAGACTCACTGGCCTTGTAAGCACACCGATCAAAATGTAGGTTCCTTCATAAAGAGGCGTTTTTGTCGTCAGGTTACTTCATTCCGAAATAACTCTCAACGCCCTCTATCCAGATATGACATTTTCGTTGAGGGGTGAAAAGCTAAATAATTGTGAGGATTTAACCATTAAGGTGTTCTGGAAGCCGAGAACTACGTGACTGCGTTTGCACAGCGACCACCCAATTAGCCGCAACGGTTTTTGCGCACGGGCGCCATATCGGCAGACCGCGCTCCAGCGTTGTGAACTGGAGGACAAAATTCATGAAACAATATGGCTTTGGAAGGTACTTAGATCAAATGACTACTCGCTCACTCTCGACAACCTGTGGGTGCGAAAGAGAGACGGAAGACTAAGTTCGACCAAATCGTGATTTAAACGAGCTTTTCGGCACGTCGAAGAAGAGTCGGAAGCTGCTTAACGCCTTGTCTAACAGCTTATATTTAAAATCACACAAGCACCAAAGGCGGTTAGAAGAGACGAAATAATGACGGCAGAAGCTAGTCAAGCTAGCGGGACATGCACGAAGTCCTTAACCGTGTATGCGCAGAGCCAATAAGTTGGCGAAACCAAGTGTTTGCTGCAGGTACGCATCCCAAAAATACTGCAGCACAATGGGGTCCTATATGTTTCGGCAGATTATGAATGATTCATATTGACCAAACTTTAAAAAACACGGCGCTTGTTGTAATTCGAACCCACGCAGCAAGGGGAAGGCTTTAGTACAGTCAACTTTCTAACCACTTGATCTACGACGTCCCGTAGCTCTTGTGATTTGGGCTTTGGCTGTGATAAAGCTTTCCGCTTACTGCGTGGGCTCGAATCACACCGGGGCGCCGAGTTCTTCACAGATGGGTCAATATGAATAATGGGGTCTGTTGCGGACTCACAAGTCATGGCTCTTTTGGCGGGCTCCGGCCACGGATGCCTGTTTGACGAAATCAGAGTTCTTTCAATAAATGGCGACTGCATGAGCCGCAGGCAGTTTGTGTTTCTGCGGCCCATAGTTCAGTAACGAGTCGAAAACTTTCACTCTTCATATTCTGTGCTGAAGTCTTTCCCGGGCATAATAATTAGCCATTTAGGGGACGGTGGGCGAGCACTGTCTCCAGTGACTATATCAGTGAGGCAGATTTTTGCATCATTATGAGACAAATCGCCGGCATGGGTAAGGAGCTTGCGACAATTAATGACACGCCAAAGACAATCAGGTAGTTATTGCACCAGATGTGGCAATTGTCGATGAATGAGAGAGAGGTGCTAACTGCTTTATTTATATGGTTGCATAGTAGGTGCATTCTACAAACATCTCTCTCTTTGTGCATATACTACCCTTACCTGTTACTCTCTTTGGAAATGGGTTTGATTGTAAACGTGAAAAGATATGCAAATGAAGCTTCTGCTTTGTACGTCGTTTGCCTTTTTATTGACCTAGGTCTGTCACGCAAGGGTAAAGCTTTGCTATGCAATAATTATTTTATAGGAATCAATAACAGTTTTTTTGAGGACTATGAAAGCGAGAATTGCAGGCATGCCCGCGTGCATAAATAATTAATGGGCAACTGTTTATTAAATTAGGGAGATTACTTCCAACACCACTAGTAGAATTCTGAAGGCGCAGCTGAGCTTGAATTTTCACATTTTCTTGTTCATCATTGCCCGCATACAACAGACGCGAATGTGTGGAAGACCAGGTGGGATATAGCGATTTAAGCTATTTGCTAGAACTACATTTTTAACAGGAAATGCATAGACCGCAACTCTGTGAACTATTTGCATAAAGACCAAGTGCAATGAGGTATATAATGTCCAGAAGACTAAAAGGTGTAAGTCTTGTTGGGTAAATAGTCATGCTAAAGTATAAAATCCCCAAGGCCCAAGGATAATCTTTTTGGGCGGGAAGTCGAATTGTTAAATCATGAATGTAAGTAAAAAAAACAGATGCGATATATTTGTAGTTATTTTGTTAGCAGGGCATGTTAATGACATAAAATAGTTTTAGTAGGCATTAGAATACGCAATTCAAATTTAAATCTCGTTACATAAGTTCGGGTTTTCCAAAATGGCAACATCGCAACCTTTGCTAACTGTTTTGCATCGCCTTTTATTTTGAAAGCAACAGAATGTCAAAAGAATGCGTAATAGCGAATTGCTATCCATGTTACGATCCCCAAAGGAGGAAGGGCCACTCCGTCAGGTTTTTTAAACTATATTTTTTGTAAGACGAAAAAATTTGTATATGAAAACATACATTGTTATTGTTTCTTTAATCCGTCTTGCCACCCAGATTCATGCATTAGGTGTGTGGACAGTTGCTGTTCATTACGTGTCAAGGGACTCAGCGAATCATTACTAATATCAACGAATGCGGCTTATGATCTCGAGATAAATCCTATGGGCATCCTCGCATAAATTCCATTATATGTCAATTTATTGTTTTAAAGGACTGTCAATTCATTTTGTTGTAAGCCCCCTGATTGTAGTTTGAGTAAGCACAAATCTGTAGACCAGGGAACGTCATGCATTACAAGACAAAAAGTAGCCAAGACTGAGGGACAATAATTTTTTAGCTCTCACTTCAAGATGTTAAAATGGATGCAATAGTATAGGGAGGATTGGCTGTGGCTAATAGCAGAGCGGAAACAAACGACAGTACCAAAATGCCAGCGAATGTCTAATTCAAAAACGTACACAATTAGTTTGTTATGAATATTCCATAATTTCACAGGATTCATTCTACGGGTAAGACAACACAGACAGCTTTGGCTTGCGATTGATATTTTCAGGGTGTACACTTTTTTAAAACTCCGACGTTGAGTATGCATTGTCGGCATTTTGAAAAAGTTACAAAAAGTATGTCTGTTTAGCTCGGTATATGATTACAGTGTGGAGTATATGAGCTGACCCGACTGAATGAAATGCCAGTTGCTACGCAAGCGACTCTAAGATGGTGCTTTGGAGGCCTAAATATAAACGGTTTACTGCTCGTGCCATATATTTTCATGAAACCTCCTGTATGACTATAGGTGCATTTATAGCAGTGATATGAGCATCTTCCGTTATTATTTAAGATTTTGCACAACTAATCATTTGCAGGAATTTGAGGCTTTAAGCATCGCCTACCTGGTGCTTTACTAAAGAAAATGCTACAAACAAAAGCTCAATATCAATCTCTTGTTTAAAATGTGGCCTTAACAACCAGAAGCCTAAAACTCTTCGTTTGTAAAATTAACATTTTTTTCTATACTCCAGTTTTATTTACCTCATTAAATCCGAATACTGGCAGAATGATATTACCAACAAAGACAAGAGAGACTGGAATGGTCATTTCTGGCTTAATAGCCGTCGTCGGCCAGTCATACCCAACCTCGAAGTGTTCGATACCCGAGGCTCGAATTGGCGACCTGCTGGTTAGAAGTCCACGCCTCTTACCACTAGTCCACGAGCCCGTTGCCCTGCCTACTGGTTGGGCCAGAGAGAGAGCCCGTAAGGCATAACGGAACAAGTGAGTTCCGTAAGAACGATCGGTGAGCGCCCCGACCAATCTGAATGCTATTTATAAAGTTCCGCTCTAGTGTGTCTTATTCAAGCGGAAGTCAATTGATTGGAAATTTTTCCATTAAAGTTAAGGCCGCAGAATGCCCTCTTGCATCATATATACTGACTTTTGGTAGAAACCCACCTGCACATAAGTCTTTGTCGGAAAATCTAATGGCAATATAATGACAGTTCTTTTTTGGCTGCTCACTGCCTGGGATAATGCACAAACTTGGCGTAAGCAACTGCATATCTATAATTGTCTTCCAATGACCAAAACGAACAAAGTTTTCTGCAGTACGGAAGCGGTCTATCAAAAGTAGCTTTCAATTTCCTTTTCCTGTATCAGTCGATAGCACTTCTACTGCAGAATGTGTAATGATAGGCGGAAAATAAATTTCTAACACCTAATCCCCACCATTAGGACATAACCATGTGAGAAATATCATTCTGTGAAATTATGAACTACTAGGGCCCAAATGCCTACGGTGAGTTATGCAATTTATTTTATAAGGGAGCATGCAAGGCAACCGACCATGCAGATTTCAGATTTACTTCTAGCTGACAAAAATATTTTTGTCTTCATTTCGTGGTTCTGTAACTGCAGGTTGTGTAACCTCACTTCGATACCAGTAACCCCACTCTTGTGCAATACGGGAATGGTGGTAAGAAGAGTTTTACGGGCGGGACATCACCGAGGACGGAAATCAGAATGAGTGCATCAAAACCCAAAAATACGCGGATTTCGGCTGAAAGTCCTTTTTACGTCTATTCATGACGACGGAATTGAGCGATATAATTTAAAAATAAACAATAAACAACTCTCGATAAAATAAGTAAGTAAATAATCAGCTAATTGAAAATTAGCGACAGCTCTAAAAACAATGGAATGAATAACCAATAGGAGAGAAGAACGATAAGTGCTAGATGTTTCATCTATGGAAATGAACTTTAAGGCGGCGGAGTCTGCATGAGTATTAGAGAAGCTATACAGATACACCCTAATGAACAAAGGAAAAATAAAACAACGTAATCATAAGTGCTTGTTTGTTTCTTTATAAGATGTCAACTGACTACTGTAAAATAAAAGTTCGAGAATAATAGATATTTATATGTAAAGTTTACTTACGATAAAGACATGCATTTACGAACAGAGTAGGTTTTGTGTTTCCTTTGTAGTCCTAACACACAGACGGTAAGCTCAAGGTCACAGAAAAGCCAGAAGACCGCATTTTGATTTTCTAACCAGGCCAGAGTCAATGACGGAAGCTATAAAATCGAAGTTGGCAGAATACTGCCAAGCAGGGGAACTGAGATCTGTTGCGGCAAAATACTAATATCAACGCCAAGTGCGCTGGCAAGTAATGACACTGCACTCCGACGGATATGCGGTCCTGTGCCGTCGATGTCGAAGGACGAAAGCGGTTGGGCTACTGGTATCGCATCAAGCAATATGGGCCTACATAGACGGGGTTCGATACCGTATGCAGTTTGGCCTAATCAGCGTCGGCCTAAAGCAAGCGGAAGAATGTCCGGAGCAACAGCTTCCCGAAGTGGGAACCTTGAGGCTCCTTTCTAAAAGCAATCTGACGACCGTTTGTGAATCAATTTTTGTAAATAAATTCAACTGAATTTAGCCGTCTTATTACTGGTCATACTAGGGACTACGCACAAGTATTTTTGAAGAAATAAGTATGCCATAGCGTACGCGCTCGACCACAGGGACCATTTGGACTATATCATGAAAACTGACCATTTGTCCTCTAGCCGAGACAAAGTGAAACAAAACGCACGACAACTCTTACAGCACGTGTTGTATGGGGAGCGCCGAAATGACAGAAGAAGGTTAACTGTGTCCTTACAAAAAACATGTCATGGCGTACACGTCTAACAATAGAAACTGTTTGCAAATGTCGAGGAAGTCGAGCGTTTGTGCTCTTGCCGACGACAAGCTAACCAAAACGAAGACGACAATCCTTACAACGTGTATTATATCGTGAGTACAGTCATGATACTATATGCGACGCTACCTTTTTGAAAGAAACGGTCTGTAGAAAAGAGGGCTAAAACCGGAGGCCACCTTATGCCAAATAACTTACCATGAAAATGCTTATACTGAAACACCTAGGTGTGTGTGAATATAGTAGTGTGCTTAGAAAAATTCAGCAAATTGCTGTGGAAAAGAATTCATAAATTTAACAAGGCCTACCATAATGAAGATAACAGTTTGTTATTTTTATTAAACCCATTGGGGTTAGACAACGTATTCTTATCCACGGTTCTAATTCAGATAAAGCAACACTAGGTCGGGCGGCGCATCTGTTAAATTTAATCAGGTACACAGTATTGGGTTCTGTGCGCTAAACACACATTAATGAACCAAATCAAGTTTGTTGTGGAAGTTTCTAATAGAACTAGCCTCTCGATTATAAGTCAGAAATAAAGCTCGATAAGACGCTTTTCGCGTTTTCGGTCAAGAAGCCTGTTTTATTGTGGCTTTTTCTTCGCAAGCAATGTCTGAGTTTCTTTTAAGAATCACACTCGTATTTAACAGTCATACAAGTTTGTATAATTAATTTGGTTTAAGTGTGTGTATTGCTATCTTGCGTATAATTCTCATAGGATGTTGTTAAGTCCGGTGTTTGATAAAAAAAATACGCGGGCTTGAGGATGCACGTGATGAGGCTGGTGTACGACGGCCTATATGCCAGAAATGACTATTTTGATGTGAATTCTATTTGTGCATACACTCCTTGAGACTATGTGCTTACTTTTGGAGCACTGCAGAGACCCAAAGACGAGAAAAGCATGTGCGTAACCTGATCAGCAAAATCATTCCTGACATAAACTTGCATCCACGATCACAGCCGACAGGACAACGTATCTGCTACTACAATGGGGCGGAGACCGTCTACATAGAGTCTAATGACCAAAAACGCGTATCGAGGCTCAAGTCTGTCACAACCTCTGGTCAGTGCGAGGCTAGATATGGACATTTCTGGCAAACTTGCCATTATTGGGAATGCTTCCAACACATATATGCACGTGTTCTGAATCGTAGAAAATATGCTTGGCCCGAACAAATGAGAAGAAGACGGAAAGGCGATGGTTGAAATCGGTCGTTTATTTTTCTGACGCTTTGAACTCGAGCCCATCGCCTTAGAATTAAAGACTACATTCGGCTTTCCTTCTCTGTCAGCAGCCTTCAGTAGCGCAACTAATTTGTATGCGCATCCCAAAAGATATAATTTGAATGCAAACATGTTCTTTGGGAAACGGACAAGCCTTCCTTATGTATATTCTTGACACTCGCTCACCAGTTTCTCGTCAGAATTAAGGAACTGTGGCAAAAAGTAATTTCATTTTCAGATGTGCTGAAAAATCGATGGTTGGTTCAGATTTTCTCAATGAATTTTGGGAATAAAAGAGTAATTTCCTCTAATATCGTGTTCTTACTTACATCTATGCCTTTACATTCCCATAGACAGTGTGCAGATAAAATTCTAAAATCCTATTACACGGATGTCTCCAGAGATACCGCACTTGAACTCATTTACCTTCGTTTAGAAACCCAAGAAGCGATTGTGCAAGTCTTCCGACATAGATGAAAAGAAACAAGCTTCCATCGTTAGAGGCGAATGTGATATCACGCCACATAAGACCTCTATCGCTTTTGGTCGTGCTTAAAAGAGTTTACTTGTGCGGTCAGTGGCAGAAATGAAAAAGGTGCTTGGGGAGTCCTAAACCATCATGCCGCCTAATGAGGATGGTGATGTTTTTACTTTGAAGCCAGCGATGCAAGTTTGCTCAAAGATACATTTGTCGTGCGTACACCATGAACGAACAGCACTTGGAAAAATGTTCTAGTCTGTTCACCGGCAGCAGCGTTTTATTTGTGTAGATAAAGAGTGAATTAAAGGTTTGTTAGACAGCGGTACCTTTCGTTTTACACGGCTATAGGCTATATTTATCGGCAAAGTCTACCGGTCATCTTCAATACCTGGTTAAGAAGGTTACATAATAGGTTTCGTGTTGTTTGACATGAAATTTAACCAAAACTTTTGGAGTATGTCCTTAATTGGAAAATAGTACTTACAGTACTTGACCTAACAGATGAAGGGTATCGAAATTTACGAATGATTGCTTATCACTCGTAGATCAACATGAGCTCATGGACTAAGTATAAATTCTAATAAAAACTACAAAAGCGTCAAAACACAAGTTAATAATAAGTATAATGTTAGACTGTCTAGGAGTTCTAATTTTTTGTAGGCGAAAATTTTGACTGTCAGATACAGTCATAATTGAAAAGACTCCGGTTTTAAGTATGCAAACGGCCTGTCAGAGCAAAAGAACTCAAATGACGTATTAACTAAAATAAAATAGTGTTTTAAAATAATCTTCTGGTAAAGTCCAAATTTAAACATACTTTGAACATTAGTTTATTGCCAGGCATTATGATTTGCTAACAGCCTACATTCTGCGCAAAGAATCTAAAACGGCTTTACGAGAAATGTTTGTATTTTCTAAGCTTTTATTTCGCTTAATTTGCGCCTCAGCAAACCAACTAGGATTTCGCTTCATCGATAGAGACGGTAGCTAATACTTTAAAGTTGGTTTGTCCAGAGTAATCGCAAACGCACTATTTTGTGTGTATATAAACTTTACATCTGTGAAATTGATTTTCACTTTTCCTTTGTGTGGTACCACAGCAAATTTTAGATTTTCCTTGAAATATGTTGAATACTTCACGATTGCCGTTGCTTACGATCGACCGCGACCAAAGAGAGTTCCTTATTGTGCCGTTGAAAAGGTACGTCTTGAAAGCGTTTCCTAAAATAACGAAAGTTTAGGCGTTCTTTTTTATCCATACGGTTAATTAGATCACATTCCTGGGGCCACCAGAACATGAAACCACAAAGACGTCGGCAAAAAATAAGCTTTCAATTATCTAGATAGCGTTTTTATAAAGCTACCTTTTGAAGGAGTCTTCTGAAACTGCATTGTTGGACGGATGTCCGCTTTATGAGATTAAGAAAATACTGAACACTTCTAGTCATTTCATTCATATTTCTAAAAATACTTATATTTGCTCACCGTCAACGGGAGAACATGCTTTTCTTATTTCTCAGAAATCACGACAATCAGTAGTAACTCGGATGTCGACCTTAAGATTTTAACTAGGGTTTGAATGCTGAGTTCACTGATCTTACGCAGCCACGCAAAAATCTGACGGTACGCCATTTAGGTCTCACTGGTTCTTTTAACCATTCTTGTATTAGTCGAGCTAAAACGGAAAGTCATTGTACAAAAAAATACCGAAAGGGAGCTTCCATATCCCTTTTTAAGGAAGTCTGTTGACCATAATGACTTACGCTTTTAAAAAGGTCTCGTGTGTTAACGCAACCCTTCCTTTTCCCTTTTCTTGTGGAAGAACGAATTTTTCAAACTTCAAAATTCTGAGTCCTGACATGTTTTTAAGATACAAGGGTACAATGCGGTCCTGGAAATGACAATTGCACCTTCCTGGCCTTACAAAAATGGACAAGGTTTTGCCCTTAAAATGAGTAACATGCACCGCGTAGGCTTATTTACAACAGATGATCCTAATATTTACACGGTCTTAGTAAAACAGGTTATGTTGTCAATATAGATGATAGGAAGAAAAAGTGTAGGCGGTGCTGATGAACATGTCCCTCGCTGGTGTGCTGGGTTTTTTCCATGTCATCCATCCTCCACATAAGCACAGCATCATCTTTGTACTTCCCTTGGTGGAAAAGACCCGTGTTTGAACGGTGGAGGTCATTAGTCCGTATCCACATTGATCTTGGGTGGCTCTCTGTCCAGTTAATCTTCTGTTCATTTATCAGAGTGTTTTTGCCTTTAGGGGCAGTCGCTTATGTGTTGCGTATTTGTTGTGTCCAATTTGGAGTTCGACTGGTCGTGCGTCTGGCAAATATTTGTTTGTAATTGGAATCCCGCTCGGTTTGTGTCTTAGCTTGCATTTTCGTTCGTTAAGTTGCATGCGGAGGATGCGACAGGCCACAGAAAGGATCACAAAGCGATTTTTGGAGTCTTACCCGTTTGTCAGACCTCAATATATTTAGTCTACGGGGTCGTCTTTTCAAGTTGGAGTTTTGGGTTTCGCAAAATTGAAACTGTGTCCAGAGTCTGTTTAGTAGTCCACCAAAAGCGAGTATGGGTTTGTACTTTATTTTACTTACGCGTTTGTAGTCGTATGTCTATATAGTTGACTTCCCTGGAGTTGCACCGAACGTTTACAAAATCAATTCTTATGGAAACAAGCAGTAAAGTAAATTTAAATTCATTCGTGTTACCTTAATTGTCGTGGTCAAAAAGTTCGTTCTGGCGGGTGGGCGACGTCAGTCCCAGCCATCATAGAGAACGTAAAAAGGTCACCATAGAGGTGGTCGATGCATAGAAAAGCTCCACAGATTCTTGCCTGTTTCTTCAACGGACACTGGTGTAGTTTAAGTTTCCTGCTGATTTCTATGAATTTAGGGGTTGCGTTATGGTCATAACGATTCATATTGTATATTTGTCTTGCTCATAACGGCGCTTAAAAGTTTATCCTCCGTAGCTACTTAAAAGAACAGGGAG
Source organism: Spirometra erinaceieuropaei (assembly GCA_902702965.1). Classification (NCBI taxonomy): domain Eukaryota; kingdom Metazoa; phylum Platyhelminthes; class Cestoda; order Diphyllobothriidea; family Diphyllobothriidae; genus Spirometra; species Spirometra erinaceieuropaei. The sequence continues at coordinate 716,425 of CACRXP010000262.1, forward strand.
GTGTGTTACTTAAGTAGACATTTTTAGATATCTGCATATTAAATACAAACTCTATTTTAAAAAGACTTACAGGCATTTTATTCATCTTCCCAGTAATGCGGTCGTGTTTTTTGATTTAACGTTCACAAGAATACCTTGTAAACCAGGGTATCCGTAAATGCTTGACAATGGCCGACGATTTGCCTTTTTAGGTTGGTTGACTTTTACAAAAACAGCAATGGGTTCGCAATTTGAATGCATAGAGACATCCTTTGAGGAATAATGTCTACAACTGAGTAGCTGGATACATGCTAACACACTGGTCGAGCTGCTAACGGGTTGAACTTTCCTTTTCAAAATTACATGTTACCAGAAACTAGACAAATAAAAGTCTTATCCTTAATATCACCCGTTTGCATATTGCCGGCACAACTTATATTAACGAAACTGTCGCTCTTACATTCAGCATTTCTTGTTGTGAAACCGGCAGTATTAGGGATACGCGAGATTAAAGCATAAACAATGTTTGCACAAGCCCGCAGTTTTACGTATTTATTTCGTCTGCAATAAAAGTTCGATTGTTCTCAGTTTATTTGGCGCGGCCTACTTTAGTCATGGACGTTCGTTTGGGGAAAAGGCTTATAAAAATCCTTTCCTGAAAATTCGTGTACCCTATGCCATACTTTTACGTTTGTGTTTTTGTAATTCCGAACATTCTTTAGGGGAAACAAGATCTCGATGCTAGACACATTTGTTATCCATATGTCTTGCCAACATGTAGTTTAACCTAGGGGCTTTTCCGCTGTTTCGACTTAAGGAATGCAAATGCTTCAGGAATGCAAGCATTTATTACAGTAATTTTAATGACCTTTTTCAATGAAAACTGTAAGCATATTATGCATCTATTGTTCTCTTAACGCATTTTCTTAAAAATCCCTTGCGGTTTGTTTAAATATACTGTTGGTCAACAGGTGTGCTAATAACCAGTTAAAATTCCAGACGAGATAATATTCTTTCGTTGATCCCTGCGGACAGATGTTGTTGTTCTGTGCTGCAAATACAATGGGTTTTTTGCATGTTAACTATTTACTCTTTGCGGTAAATTGTCGTGTGTGTAGTTTGAGTCTTACCTGGGAAAAATTTGGCATCGAGTCTTCGATCCAATGATGATAGCTGGGACACATCAAAGCAAATATCTAGGTATGTCAGTTCCAGAAGGTGTAAGGCAAAATCCTCAACAAGAAGCGCAGATGAAATCTTCATCTAGCAAGATATTGCCCTGATTTTCTTTTATCACTAGTAGCTTGTAACTAATGGAAACTCGGACGGAATTGTCTTAGCTGAAGTGCGATCAATATGACCGTTTGAAGCTGTTCACCTTTGCCCACATGAATACTTCAGCAAACCTTTTTTCAAACAATATCACCGCATTTAACGTTAAAGGCTATCTCAGGCGCTGTCTTTTATGTCGGGTTGACATTAACCAGAATTTTTACGAGATTCTGGGGCTACTGCACTGCAAATTCCAAACTTCGGAAACGACAAAATATGCAAATGTCAGGCACACTAACATTAAAACGGTACATATAAGGCTAAAAACCCATCTGATTAATTTTTTCTCCAAACTGAAGTAAATGTTGGCCTGTATAAGAAGCTGCACCAATCGATAACTGTGGACATTAAAATAATGCACACTTGTTAGTTACATTTTTGGTAGTTGCTGCCTCTTGATGGTTGTACGGATGCATTGTGTTGAAGAGTGCGTGTTGTTCGCAAAGTGGTAAGCCATCTTTCGAGGGCGTCAGATTGCGTACTTTAAACCCGAAGAATTTCCGACAACTAAGCAAATGTCTTTAAGACAAAAGTGTATTATGCGTGATAATTACGCAAATATTTAGCCCTATCCATTTTGATACAAATCTCCGCACATATTTTTTTAAACGTATTAATATATAGCTACTTACGTTTCCTAGCGAAATTGGGATATTTAGAGTTTACTTTAAGTCATGGTCGCTATTTTTGGCAAACCAATATTAAGTCCTCCTTTTTTGAAATGTCGAATTCAAAAAGCGAAGTTTTTTGAAACACTTCGAAAATATTAGACGAAAATATGTTAAAAATATTCTGCTGTAGACAAGTTTTACATAGTACACCAGGTCCGATAGAAAACGTTCGACCTAGAAATCCAGAAAAGGACACATCTGTGAGAGTTTCGGCTCAATGGTGGTCCAACTACGGTATACATACAAGTTTTCAAATTAAGGCTTCTTTATTTTTTTGAAAAATGCTGGTTAATTTAGAGTAAATAAGCCTCCCTAAAAATTTTGCGGCTCAGACAAGAAATTCGGTTTGAAAATTTGGACCGAAGTACGCTGGTCACAGCAAAAAATCCGGGAACTGCCGACAAGTATCCAGTACCACATACATTGGTTTCGCGAGACGTCCTTAGTGATAGCGCAAATACTGGCTGTCTTGTGGTTAATTTATATTGGCTCAAATCTCCATATTGACCCTAGATTCAAAAATAAAAATATAACTCAAACTGATTTACACCACGTTTTTGATTGCGTTCCAAGGAAATTAAACGGTGGCAACGACTTACAAGTCTTTTAATCATTTCTAGTCATATATGGAAAACTGGTGGCCTCGAATCACTCAGCTTTCTTTCAAACTAACAACTACTTTTTGCTCGGAACACCAATATTAAGTTAACAGAAAGAAATGGCTTACTCAAATTCCAAACGGAACGTGCTGTCACACTAATTATAGTCAGGAAAAGTATCCGTCACTATTAAAATTTACATTTAAATTACAGTTTGTTTTTTTAACGCATCTAGGCTAACGACCTAATTGTGGCTTATGTTGCTACCTGCGCAGAATTAATATGTGACCATGACAAACTGCAGGTTTTTTAGAAAACGTGTTCAAACGTAAACTGTTCACTTAACTTTGAAACAATGTGGGTACAGTAATACAAATTGCACAAATCTAGGATTATGGAATGCCCTCTTATTTACAGATTTTATATTTTTATCTTAATAAACGGGAAATGCTTTTCCAGGGCTCTTGACCGGAAAGACTCATCAGCAATTTCGTAATTTGCATAATTTGAAAAGAGAATGCATTGACCGCGAAGAGGAAAATACGCAGTCAAAACTGGCAGTTGATCAAAACGCCTTTGTCGGTCTCCATTTAGTTGCCATCAGTAGCGATGGAACATTATAGTTGAAGAAAGAAACAATGTGTTCAGCAGACGAACGCTTTGAGTGTATCGTGTTTAAAACACAAAACAAACATAGTTTTTTAGGTTAATAAAAGTGCTCTGGAATTAATGAAAAAACAGCGGCGGTATTTTTTGAATTCTGACAGGAATATAGCTATAGATATTGATCAAGAAGAAAAATAATAACAACATGCCACAAAGTGCAGCCCTAATTTTTAAGGCACCAACGCAAAATTGCAAGTCCTTGAGGGCCGGCAATTTGAAAAATCAAGATTATTTTTGGGATAAATTGCCATAACAACTCGCAGGTTTTTGGTTCGAATCTTTGTAATGATATGCCTACTGCATTGTGTAGTCATAGTAAAGCTCTTTTTTATGCGTTGCTGGAAATCCATGTTATTGCCAGAAGGGCAAACAAAGCGATTCGTCTGTGGGCCTTTTGTTGATTATTTTCGTCTCCACAAAACCTAGATAGACATAGTCAGCGACTGTCTCGGGTGGTTGGCCTGAGTAAGACCCGAAGCGTGAAGCCAATCAATTTCTTGCTATGGCGACGAAAATTTATTCGTCTATACTGCGTTCCTATCTCCTTTATTTTGTTCTATAATAAATCATATTAACAAGACGTTTTTAAACCATCACAGTAATTGAAAATATCCCAGTCACAGTATTCAATGTTTTCAGAGTTTGCGCATACTCTAAAACTGGCGGGTGTATTTGAAGCATGTTTCTGCATATAAAATTTCCCGAATACGTGCACGCCGAATAAGTTTATCAAATATTGAAGTCTTTTATAATGTCAACTATATTAGTTAAGTTTGCAAACCAAATGTTTCCCATTTAACGTTTAACGTCCTGATCATCTATTTTCCCAAATTTAGATCGGATGTAATTTTTAAGTATGGCTATCTAACGCAAATGACGACAAAATCCAACGGGACGATTAAAGAGAAATCCAAAGCATTTTAAGCTGTTCTGGTGCGTTATTATTGGTGCTTTATATATTTGAATTAAACAATAAAGCATAATAATTGTCTCCGCTAAAAGTTTGACATACACTACATTCTCTCTGGCTGTTTAACGGAGCGGATTTTTCTAGAAAAAAGCAAGTGTCTTGCAAAAATATCAGTGACCACGCACTTTCATATTTTTTCGAACTTTGATATTGTTGGATGTATGATTTTTCCAAAAAGCAGTATAAAATATATAAAACAACTCATTAATTGTGAGTTATGTGGAAAACACATTTTTGTGGACTGAGTTTTTCTTGTACATGTCAACCTATCTCTCAACATTTAATATTTGTTGTGTGATTGCTTTTACCAAATTTGTATTTACAGACACCTATGAGAAATTACTCGGGTTAGCAGGTCGATGACGAGAAGTAACTTATCGATGGCTATTTATGTGTTTGCTAAAATTACCGGTATATTTGGTCGCAACTTCACAAGCCAAGAGTGTCTAATCTACTTCACAGTAGCGTTTTGTGAATTGATTATCATAGCAACAATATAACCAGAATAAACGAAAAGTTCAAAGTAACGGAGAAAAATACTAGCAATAAATCATTACTGGGAGCTTTAAGTTGTTTATACATTCTTAGGTTGGAATATTTGCCTGTTAACACTAACTGGTAATTGAAGTCAGTTTTGCGTGAACAAATAGCCACACTATCCACGTGCTTGGTAACTATTGGTCGAGACTAAATTTGTTTTTAATGACCTATCATCAAACGATGCAACTTTTTGTCAACGGGATTATTTAAAGCTTGTGAGTAATTGAGGAAATTGAGTTACGCCCAAACATACACACAAATGGGGAGTATGTAAAGCCCTCAGATAATTACAGACACTCAATATCCTTTAGTTAGGTAATGATACATAGTGAGTTCCAGAGAGAACTCGGAATAAAATATATTCGGAGAAGGTATGCACAAATAAATTCTTACAGTTAGTAATCTGGCTGGCATTTGGTCACGGTAACCGCGGGGCTGTAGGATCTTCAAAGTGTGCACAAAACTGGCTCGCTCAGTGCTGTTGTTTATTGACGCTGCCTAGGTTTTTGCAGAATTTTTGTGTCATATATACGAATTTGCTGCTGTCTACGTAATGCTTAAATTCAAAAACTAAAATGTTGGCGTTACAGCTTTGTTAAGGGGTTTTCTTTGTGAGCCTCACGGCGTACTCTTTGTGAGGAGCGATGAAAGTCCAGTCGTCAGGTCAGTGTCAAGACCCACCCCTGTAGCTAGTGATTGGGTATTATTCAAAGGGAGACGGATTTCATGCGAAGGAAGCGAGGATTAGGTGATAGCGCAGACCACCGCTATGTGCAATTATTATTTCAATTATGTTTTCGGAGAGCGTAGTTGGATGAGTCGACATCCACCCGCAAAACTATGTGCACTTGCCACATGAAAACTACACAAATGACTCTAATGCACGCAGAAGTATATGCTACGGACCCCATATTTGCACTATCCAACTTATATTAGCCTAATAAAGTTATACATTTTTCAAGGCGTTCCTCTCTTCGCGGTTCTCATTCCAAATTTCTGCATTTATTGATCGTATTCACCTGACCAGGAGATACTGATTGCCTGTATTTAGCTTCAGGTGGGGTGAAATTGGCTTTATTTCTTTAATTACCTACTGGTTTTCATGAGCCCGTTATCAACAAAGTGCAAAGGCTGGATGACCATTTATCGCAATTAGATTTGTGCCTGCCTAGTAACGATCAACGAGTTCAAAATCATTAAAATCTCTATTAATATATACCGTGGTTTGCGGGATAAAACTAAAGTTGACGTATGTTCATTATATTCTTGGAGAATTTCTCTCCAGTCAACTCTAATTACGTGCGTTTGTGTAAACTGATCAATGCTTTTTGAAAACCCTGTGCTTGCTAGCCCGCTATTGTTTTGATCGTTTGACTGCCTCTATTATTGGACCGCCAGGAACGCAAGAAAGAATTTTTGCTGTCGCTAGTGTTGAGAGATTGCCAATAAGTTTCAAGTTTTGTGCTGGTTAAGTACATAAGAAGTAGTAATGATTCTGATTAGTTGTAAATTTGACAAATCCTGATTCTTAACTACCAAACAATAAATCGTGGTTGCAAACTATATATGGATCACCGGCATTTGTATAAGACTATGCCTCGTCGTTTATTTTAATAACGTTTTAAAGGAGCAATTAACTTGGTCGTAAGTACTGTGATAACCCACTCAATTGGCGTCACTGAGTGTTCTTCCTAGGCAATGCAACCGGTAGTGCCGGAACGAACGTTTGCATCAAGGTTCGCCTATATTACAACAAACATTGATCGATTCCAGGCCTTTTCTCAGGCCGTGATCGGGCGATTTTAGTCTTTAGACTGGCAACTCAAGATATTGACGTCCAAAAACTCACCGGTGATCGTAAAAAACCTGCCACTTTCGACTAGCTGTACAAGGCATCAAATGACGTATCCAACACCTGTTCAATTATCAGTTTAACCAGTTGAGGGAAACAGACGTTCCTCCTTAGCACGCCCGCATTCGCCGTAAGGTTGTCAGCTGATTGTGAACTTCAAACCCAAAACCCACAATTGTCTCTGAATACTGCGTTCATTGAATACTAAACAAGGCCTCTAAGCACTTAATACAAACCACGATAGTCATAAGTGGGCGAATGTTAACATTGAAAGCGGTTTGCACCAAGACAGGAAACTTTCGTTAACGCTTGAAAGCGGTGAAGCTTTTGAGAGTTAATTCGATGTTTTGATTATAATCGTGTTTACCTTTCTTAACTAAAAGTTCTAAGCCAGGAGCAAGAAGGCCATTCATTTTCTGCATCCGATTTTAATTGTAATTTAGCTATTTGTGCATAATTGGGGCCTTGTGAGATACGTTTAGTTTACGCTTAGTGACCCTTCTTGCATTAATACTACTGCGCATTTGCTTTATCTTAATGAATACAAATGGAATGAAAAGTTGCCTCAAATTTGCTGGGTGGCAGATGGGTTGGAAAAATCCGGCCCTATAATCGTTATAATAAAGACCAGACAAAAACGCTTGCCACATGTCTTTTAGACAATCGCCTTTAACTCGGCTAAATTTCTCTCAATCACGTTAAAAAAGTAAGACCTCAAGATGATACTGCTCTTCTTATTAACTTGCGTAGGTTTTGAAATGTTCGGAAGGTAGCCACCTGACGTGTCGCAATAATCGATTAAGAAACCGACTACTTCCCTTTAGTTATGATAGAAAACATCGTTAAATAAGAAAAATTTCAGGCACTTGTGTATATCATTTCACATATATCTAGGTAATCGGGTTTGGGGGGTTTCATGTAAGTGTGTCAAATAGGTACAAAGAAAGGAACGGAGGACATTTTCATTCAGAATTTGAAAAAACACCAGGGCACCAATGCAGTCTGCCTGAAACTCCGTCGGTCATTTTGTTTAAGTATGCTACTTGCTTATTTTAATTCACTTAAAAATTCATATTTCGAGTCTCAACGGCACTGGCGGTGTTTACTTTTGGTTGTCAGTGCAAGCTGTTGAAGTGACCATATTTAAACATGACAGAAGCAAAGATTAAGTTAAAGAAGAGGTGTTACGGCATTTACAAATTACGGCAGTCAAATGAAGCTTTTTGCGGTTGACAAGAAGCATTCAAAAAATACTTAAATTTCGATAGTTCAATGCGAAAAGAGTATTCTCCTACGGAAAGAAGCTGGCATATATCTTCAAGGGGTTGAATCGATGCTGTTTGAATTTCGCCTAGATTAACGAGCTAAAGCGAAATGGGGGCAGCTGAGTCAAGGTGGTGTAGATACTATCCCAGTATATTATTTATGTTTCCTTACATACGGCAGTGCCGGATGCAATAACATACAAATCGCAAATGGTTTTCTTCTGCAGCCACAAGTTTAATATGTCAAATTATTAAATGACAACAAGGTTGAAAACAGTTAAACATGTGCGCATCCACCCATAAGGGTTTGCAGTTCACCTTATCAGATAACTCAAACCATGGGAATATGTTCAGAAATTAAAAGTTGGAGCACACGACTGTGTTTTTAGATGAAACGACGATTATTATTTAGCAACTTTTTGCTTCTGCACCAGTTAGATATCCTTTTTAGTGGGCTTTGCAGTGTTTTATTTTATGTAGATGATCGTTTGGGCCACAATTAAAGACTCGTTTAACACGAAACTTCATTGTCTAATAAAATAGCCGTCCTCAACGAAAGTCAGCAACGAATAGGCCTTAGATCAATTTGGAAACATTCTCTAAGTTACCACTTTGAGAAAAGCTTTATCACTGCACTCCGTTGTCGGATTTCTGTTTACTTTTACTTTTCCACGGTAAGGCCGAGTAAAACACAACACTTTTGGCCATTTCTTTCACGCTTCTAAACAACACCCATATTTTTTCCACCGTAAACGTAGGAACATTCCTTTATCTTTATATCACGGCCAGTTGCCCAGTTTTGGTCGATTCTAAACTCCGTTTTGCAATGATGAATGCAATACAATGTACCCATATAAATGCTGATATTTTGCTGAAACGAAATATGTTTTCATCGGTCCATATCTACAGAAGCCAGACTTCACGACAAATAATATTTTCCCGGCTATATAGTCTATTCGTGAAGACGGAACAGGAAATAAATCCCGTTTTTAGATGCGAGCATACAAAGACTTACAGAGGTCAAACTAGCATCAAACGTCTACCGAAAAGACCCTAATGCCAAAGTCATCCTTAACTATAAGAGCAGTCATTCTGTGGCCCAAAGAACGCTGTGTTCGCACTCTTTCCCATGAGGCCTACCGCATCTGCAACAGTGATGACTTACTTAAGAAAGAACTGGCCTACTTACATCGGTTATTCCGGTCCAACGGGTACCCGGCCAGTTTTGTAAAAATCTGTCTCAGACGCCAGAGGCAGCCACCAAGCCCAAATCTAATGGAGGTAGTGTCGCGGAAATTCTATTCACTGCCGTGCATCCAAGAAATTTCTGAAACGCTCTCCCGGCAATTAAAACGCTTTGGCACACAAGCCCGCGTCTTCACAACGCTAGACATTATGCCGAAAATAGGGCCCGGTGCAGGAAAAACAATTAACTATTGTCGTCTAGCGCATCCCGTGAGCCAACTGCCCTTTTGTTTATATTGGATATACAGGCCGATGTCCCGGGATTCACATTAGCGAGCACATGTTAGCCCTTCGCTGACGTGACCCTCTGCATCTCTTGTTTGCGCACGTCCTTGAGTATGACCACCGCTTCAATTGGGACGGTACTGAAAGGATCTCAATGACTAACAACAAACAGGCGAGAGAGTTCCTCGAAGCTTGGCATTCTGGCACGGCAATTACCAACCACCACGTCGATCTAGACGCTCACTATGAGGGCTTACGTACACGCTCACTGTCTTGTTCCCAGACCGTAACAACTGCTAACCCTCACCCGGCCACATAGATGTATGTTGTCTCGCCGTTCCGCCTCTCCCCTTGCGACACAGGGAACAACAATTGAAACCCCTAACACAACGCCGGCGCATTGCGCCCCCCGAACTCATCACGCATTAATGACCAGCCGCCGGCATTCCCACTGATCCGCAATTCTCCGCTTCATCTCCACCTCCAATGCAGGGAGCCCTAACGGTACTTTCTTCCATCCCCCCGCCTCAAGCTTACCATAACTCGGTGCCCACCCCCCTCAGATGTCTGTCTGGCGTTATCTGTCCTGTCGCCCCAGCTAACCTAGTCTGTCCATCTCACTTTCTCTCTGTTCATTTCGTCTGATGATGAGTTGGCGTCACCGACTTGAAATTTACGAGTACAACCCGATTTTCCGGAGAGCCTCCTCTTTTTCATTATATCCCCTGGGAAGGCACACCACATCAGTTACTCAATGTTTAATAGGCTCAAAACTGGAAATGACCATTCATTCGTGGTCAGTTCTGTGATATTATGTAGAGTTTACCAAAAGGCAAAACAATTTCAGCCCATTTAAGCGACTGAATGTCTGGTAAGTACTGCACGTCAGAGCACCAAATCGCACAGACCTGCTAGTATGACCTTCAGACATCGATAAAACATCTGATTATCATAAAATATCTTCTGTGTTATCAAAACGTTTTCCATGGTTAGCATTGGACAGAATACAAATTTTTCAATCCAGCAACATCTGTTTATTAAAACTCTCGATAGGAAATACCTCTCTTTTCAATGAAAACACACTAAAGTGCACAACCGAAGTCTAAGGCGGATATTAGCACGAATATATTGCAGCGTTCATTCTCGCTAAAATGCATAGACATTTTGCTTGAGATAATTACGTGGACACAATTTCTGCACAAGTGAAGGACATCTCACTGAAGGGGCTGGATGACCAAACAAAACGCGCAACGTTTCAGACGTCCAGAAATTCTCACACCAGCTTCCCTTATCAGGTTTCATGAGGTAGGTCATGCAGTGTATATGCACAAAAACATCGCCGACAAAGAAAAGGTAGACCGGAATGGCCATTTGTGACTTATTAGTAGTCATCAGTCAGTCATCCGAGACCCCGAAGTGTGAAAAACCCTGGGGCTCGATCCCGCTACCCGTTGGTTAAAAGTCCAACGCTCTAACCACTTAGCAACGGGTTCGATGTCCTGTCGGTTTCGATTTGGAATATAAAATTGTAGAAGGGCGCTCACAGATTGTATTACGCAACTCACTTGTCGCGCTGGACTCTGGGACTATCTCTCGAGGCCAATCAACAGCCCCACAGAGATGCGTAATGTAGACAGAGTAACGTTTCGGGTGTAGGACTTCTAACCAGTTTGACGCGGGATGGAGCCCCAGCTGTTCCACACATCTGGCTTGGGTTGGCTAACGACGGCCAATACGCCCGAAGGTACCATGTCAGTCTCCCTTGTCCTTGTCGGTAATGTTGTTTTAATTCATTATTCATTCGCGATTATCTGTAAGCATGCATCCGGCCACTTTATTTATTCACGCTCTACTTTTGTGAAAGGCGACAAATCTCATTTCGCTCCTATTATCTCGGTCCATGTCTGGAAATCTTCCGGTTTGTTTGTGAAATTTCGACCCCTCGGTTCAATGCTAATACCATTAGTCGAAAATCGGATCATTCCAGTTCAAATCCCCAGCATGCTGAACGTGATTTAGATGCCACTTCAAAAGGCAAGCAAGTAGAACCGAATTAAATAATGAACTGCTTCAGATCCGTCGATAGATATTACTGATTGCATAGACAAATGAGTGAGAGCTAAAAAAGGCATCCAGAAGATATAAGAATTTTAATTTTAATCTTATTTGATCATACTGGCCTTCCTGCTCGAGTTTTTCTGGTTTCAAGAAGTTGTCAGCAGTATCGCTCTTCAACTGTTGACACAGAGATAACGGTCTAAATTGAAAACATATCAACCAGTTATGTATTCAATGGGGCTAGTTTGAGGAAATAAGGACGAACAATTCATTAAACTCGGAACACAGTTTGTATTCATTATAAAAACAGTTCCAGCAACTATAGGTTACCTTGGTGCTTCCGGCACAAAATGTAACAGTCCCATTTTGCACTCAGCGTTTCAGCATTGTCTGGTCAAATGCAAAGTACAAAGTTTTGTCCTTCAGAATTTGAATGGCGTTCAAGAGCTAATCGTGCGCGCTTTTTGATCATCGCGTTTGCAGAAGAACCCCTGGGTCTATGTAGAGGGTTATGCACTGGAGCTGCCATTTTCTATGCTGCGATCTGCCCAAAAATGTATTTTGGATGAAGACGTGGCAAGCCTACTTTTCTTAATATGGCAGAACCGACTTTGGAAAATAAAATTGCGCACAGTTACCAAGGCCAGATATTCAATTTTATCTTCGGCAGTAAAACTAAAGATCTGGACGTTTCACGTTTTCTGTGTTAAGTGAAACAGTTTTCGAATTTAAATAATCAGCCATTTATACGAAAATAATATGTTGTGCATAAAATAAACTGCGCCTAACTCTGATCGGAATGCGTAGTCGTCAAAGGTTTCAAATAATTTCATATAACTGCACCCATTTAAATGTTGTATTTCGTCCTTTCACTTACTCATCAAGCATTTCCTCCTTTGCTTTAGGAGAAGCGTTTTTCGATACCCCGTCTCGTCCCCCATGAGTAAATTTCGCTGGCCACGTATCTCTACATGTTTAGCCAAGAATCACGTTATTTTTTTCAATTAAAATATAAGCGATGACACTGACAACCTGTGCATCAGTAATGATGCTACCCCGATTTTATTTATAAAAGTTATGGCGCTCGTCAGTAAGCTGTTGTTTGACTCTCGTTTACTACACGGTTTGCGACCAATTTCAAAGATATTGCAGCGATGCTACACCTTGTTACTGGCAATTTATATTTTAGTAGTATTCGTCTAAAGCATATTATCTGATTACGAAAAATGTCTGTCATTTGTTCACCTTGAACTTGCTTACTTCCAAAAAGAAATTTTTTTAATACGAACAAAATATAGCAGCCCAGATGCAAAAGCTACAATGATGAACGCAAATTTAGACTTGCTTGAAACGGTAATTATACAAAGTTGCTTTTACCCAAGGTGTCCATATTGCTTTCCGACTACCATCTTTGGAAATTTGCCACATCGCATTAAACCGTTAAATGTGTTGGCATTACTTAATTACCTGAAAGGTTTTTGCACATTTTTAAAAAGTTATTTAAAACGTAATAGCCACTTTTGTAACCAGATGCAAATTGTACTTTTTTATTGGCGTGACATATTGCACATTTCCTTTAGAGGTGATATTTTGCCTGCAAAATGCATTCACAAACGCCATGCATAACAGGCATTGTCTTGTAGTAAATGTTCACACCAAAGAACTGTTGCATTTTACCTTGCAGAGCAAATGCCTTTTAAATGACATATTATTAAAAACCATTTCTCTCTGTTTATTTGGAGAAGAACTATAGCCAATGACCGAGCAAAGTTGACTATCCCGAATAATTTCATTTATATATATCATGCAAGGCTGCAGTTGTAGTATGTGACCTAACTCATAAAACAAAATGATGAGAATTGTTAAGACAATTTGTTGCCATCAAAACATTCCTTATTTTGTCTTCTTCTAGGTGTCTTCCGAAAACAATCCTTTTATTGTGAGGAATATGTGTTTTAACAAATTCATTGTTACGTGTGCAAAAGTCAAATTTAGCTTGCTTTTGAGCAGTTTATCAAGAAATGCCTGCCTTTGGATACGTTTGAGCATCCAAGCCTCTTTTTTAAAGTTTTAATTTACTTCACATGGACATATCTATAAAAAAGAATTTACCCCTTACAAAAATGATTTGTACGAGGCCTTGACGACAGGAAGCAGTCTGTAGACAAAAGAAGTAATTGTTGAAAAACCGGGCGTTTTGTCAAGTATTAGAGGTCAGATTTGCACACTTGTGTGATGTAATATCCCAAATTACGCCAATGGCACAAAACACTCTATGCATGTATTTCCCTACATTGTCTCCCCGCTTGCAAAGACTTTATGGTTTAACTTCACAATGACTGTTTAATGGCCATCTTAAATTGTAATCATTTACAAAGATGCTTTTTATACCTTAATGCCTGCTTGTAGATAACGTAGACGGAATGTGAGGACTATGAACAGCTTGTGTAATATATCCGTATTCATATGCTTATTATTCTGATCATTTGCAGTCGTAATCTGGGGCCCAGGAATTGAGACAAATGGCCAAGATGATATATATATATATGTAAATCGAAAAATTTGCGTTACCACCTTTTTATCAAAAGACAAAATAGTAATCCCAGGGGTTAAAAAAATATAAAAACGGCAATTGTTCCTGGTTTTACTAGCCAGTAGGAAAAATTTGTGTAGCCGCCTGCCGGAAAAAAAACAGGCTTACGGCAGTTTTAAGTGCTTTACGTATTAGAAAATGTTTTAGCTGAACAAAAGCCTGATTAGCGATGACTTGTTCACCAATTTTTTTAACATATGGGTTTTGTGTTTACGTGAATTCTTAAATTTGGTCCAAACGTCCATTTGCCTGAAAATCGTGATGCTTAGACAATGCTTAAAAAGGGCCACTTTGTATTCAAACTTTATTAATATGTACCATAAAGTCAACTTGTATAGATTATTAATTAAGACCGCTGAAAACCATGAATATTTTCTGGTATTCCATTTACGTTCTGAAGCACAATGTATTCCATTACCGGAAAACATCGCACAAGAAGCTGAAGAAAAGAACTTTATCTTAATGCACAGGAACATGTACACTTTGCACCCGCCAATTCTGTACAGATTTTTCAATCACTGACCGACACATCAATATAAGGACACAAAAGATGTTTTAATCTTATGAAATGTCTATTAAAGAAGTCAAGTAAAGTCTCCTTTCTAGTCAATAAAACGACACTATTAAGTTATTTCGTTTTTCTATTGAAAGGGTAGTTGCGCACCAACAATATTGTTTTTGACGGATTTGTCTGGACAGGTTTCTTAGGACGTATTTCAGGACTTAGGTCACAACTGTATTTAATGTAATGTAAAAGTAAACTACACGCAGGGGTCTACAGTAAGTTCACCCGACATATTAACTACTTATACAGATGCTGCTGAGCACCAGCTTTGAGCTCAATAACAAAACTCATCGGATAAATCGAAAAAATGTGGACTGTCCAAAGTATGCTTGAATTAGTCCTTCCCTGGGTCGGCGGTAATCACTTTGTATTTCACTGACATTTTCCATTTTGATGCAAGCACAACTTTATATTCAAGATCACTCAAATTATAAGGCACATCCAAGAGGCCCGTTTAGTACTTAATCTGCTACAATAAGTAGGAAAAGGGCATAAGAAAGGTACGATGAAGCCAACCTTGTTCTGTGGCGTTTGGAAAAATTTTACATATGAAAATGAGACCATAGTATGCTTACTCTTCCCTAAAACCTGCTCAACAAATGATAACGTTTTCGAAACCAGTAGTTTAGTTAAAGATATCATAAAAGGTAACACAGTTCGAACAGACTCTTGTCTGGCCTGGGTTTTGCTTATGGGTATTATAATCCCCAGGTGTTTGTATGCGTTTGCATTTCCTGTCTACACACTTCTGTTGTGATGCCGTCACTATAACCGCATCCGTTGGTGGGCAAGCTCGCCATTTTGTTCAATCTAGATACTTTGCATGGCGACCAGATAGACGAGTACTGCTTTCAATAAATAAAAGTCATATTTTTAACCGCATGCTCAATTGCTCGGTTTAATACGGCGTTTAAAATACTTAAAGTCATTGTTCGATATTATTACAAATATCCCGTTGCGCAGTGTTTTTTGTCACACTGACATTACGTTACTGCACTTGATGAATTTTAAATGTTTATGTGCAGGTACAATTATGTAGTTCTATTTCCGAACTGCCATATAGTGTTTGCTGAATCATGTGTGTAGACCATTTAAATTTGCCCACAGGGAGATAGAAATTATTAACATTACAAATGCGTCAAAACGGCATTTTCTGTCTTGAAAGCATCTCCTCATTTGCAAATAATTATTGCATTTGGAAACGTAGCATATATTCTGAGCGCTCACTTAACAAGGTCTAGTATCTTTTCAACTTAAGACGGTGCGAGTCCCTTGAATCTGCAGATTAGGATAAAAGTTCGTAAACAAAAAAGACGATAGCGGCCAGGTGCTGCTTACTTACTCTTAAAAGTATGTAACGAAAAGTTCGATCATTATAGTCTTTAGTGCCAGACGATCGTTCGAAGCCAATGCAAAGCAATCAAAGCACAATAATCGTTACTTATTACTTCCCTTGTGATATGTACCTTGTTCGCCCAAAAGATCGGATGTACGAGGACGAAAAAGGAGTTCTGCGGTAATTACTGCTGACTAAGGCTCTATTTTAAGTATACGTAACCCACGCAAGACCTTCCTTTATGCCTGCTATATGAGTTCAAGCCCCATTTCGACCTTGGCACATTTAAAGTAAATGAACTGAGAATCACAAGGGAAGTGCACATTTTTATTCCGTTAAATATTTGAATTTTTTAAAATGTTTTCTCTTTCTTTACGTCCACAACGGAAAAGCGTTATTTTATTATTCCCAGGAAATCCCTTTAGCAAAAAACCTATACTTAAGTGCTCATATTTTAAACTATCACTCGCAAATATATAAAAATTGTTATCGGTTTTCAATGATCTATTTGAGGAATTGATTTTAAATTCACTATGATGGTCTAATCACCTGAGCATCTGCATGAGTGTATTTGAATTCCTTAGAAAAGCTATTTAATCATAGTACAGGCGCGCACACAGGTCATACTCCAAAAAGTGCTAGTTCTGCCGTGCTTCAAGACTCGATCTTTAGTTCGCCCGCAGTCGTCGAACGATGACACGTATAAGCAGAGGAAAACAGTTTGGTCGTTAGTGGACATTTTTGGCTTTCTAGCCGTCATTAACCAATCGTAACCAACCCCAGTTTTCTAACATCTTATATTACTGCCAAAGTTCTTTGCTTGTTGAATCTAACGTTTTTTTCTGCCTTAGAATTAAAGCTCAGGTTTTTTAAGCCTGGGACTAAGTATGGCTGGTTAATGGCGATTAATAAACCACAACTGGCCATCTCAGTCTTCCTTTCTTTAGTTGACAGTCTCATTTTGCATGGATATTTGAAAGTGTCACATAGTGCAAACAAAGTAACTGAAGTTCCCGACAAAGAAGGCTATTAGAAATCAATATCTGGTTTAATATTATATTTTTGCTTCGTGACTGTTTTCCTTTACGTGGCGTATTTATAATCTGAAGACAAATACAAGCGATTCACCAAGACATTTGACTGTCTGATTTTCATTGAAATCATGACTGGCGGGAAACTAACGTGCGCTGTTCTGGTCATTGAGACCTGACTTTTTGCAAGCCAACATGAGATTATATTTTGTACACGTCTTCGACAAACCCAACACATCCTACTGGCTGGTAAATAGAAATTAGCCTTAATAAATTATCTTTATACACCTAAATTGCACTAGATGTTATCAGTATGTCGTCCATCTGCAAGAAGCATGGCAGGCTCTAAGACACAAACAGATTAACTTGGAAGCCGAGAGATGCAAGGTAGATTCTATCAGAAACCCTTAGTTAGCCTAGAGGACGAATGGTTGGAATGCGTGTGCCATTTTGCATGATAATACCCCTGTGAATTTAACGATATTAGCATTTTCTCAGGCTTTATGTGTTAGGCGTTCAATGTGATGAACGTTAACCAAAGTACAACCATGGTTTTCATTAAAAAGGACTGCAGGAACACTGCAAGGAACTTCATTCACGCTAAGCTGCTGGTATTGTCCTGGAATGCTTGCTTCCCAAATACTTCCCTTAAATCACATGCACAAAAAAATGACTTAAGAGTTGTTACACAACCTATAAGGTTTTATTCTAGTCTCGTTATTACAACACGTTTACCAACGTTTTCTTAGGGTTTACAGGTTGTCTCATATTTATTGCGAAATTATTTGAATTCAAATGAAAAAATACGGCCTTAAGTCGAGGGTATTATATGCAGAAGCGAAGCCAGCAGGTGTTTAGTGTTAGCTTTATATTTATAAAATCTTTTGTGCAAAAAGTTATTCCTCTTCATTTTATTTTCTGTATTTGGAACAAGTATAAAAAGGGGATATTTTTTACGTCTTCCTCTAAATGGAAACAGTAAAACCAATACATCGTGCGAAAGCTGTTAATTTTGGTAAACTTGAATTTTGCTGGCGGTTAAAAATATGTTCAAAAGCCACAATCAAGCAAGAATAGATGTTTCAAGGTTACACTGCATGTATATGAGGTTTAGGACCCGCTAACTTAATCTCTTATTAGCGAAAGCAGTATTGGAGTCGTTCAACGACGCTGCCAGCTTGCAGAATTGGAACAGTGGTCTAACTACGTCCTTACCTTCTTCTATCTTTACCAAAACATAAGCTTTATTTTTAAATTTGCCCGTTCTATGTAATGTACCGCGTATTTCATGTGGAGACTTTCGGATCCATTACATTTAACTGCCTGCATTGTATTTATTTTTGTGATGAGGTTTTTTATTTTACATTTGAATAAGTTTAACCCTTCTTATGTCGACTGCTAATATTATCTTGTCTATTCCATTACGGAATGAACCATTAATTTGCGGTTTCACCAGAGGCTTCCGAAGAATTTCTTGATAGCACTGTTTCGCTATGGATTAAGCAAAATATTGAAAAGCTCATCCGTCAGCCAAAGAACAGCTGCAGCTTACTTTCAGGCGTAATATCATTTCCGTCTGTAGGCAGTCTCTCAAACTGCCAGTGACCTCCCTGTCTTCTCGTCATAACTAGGGATTTATTTTCTGTGTCTAATTCAAAAATATTCGTTTGGGAATGTATTAGCCTACATATGTTCCATGGTGATGATAATAACGAGTTCAGCTTAACAAGCTCGTATTACCTTGCATCTTAGGTGTGATTGCTTGTCAAATGTTTGCAAATTTCCTCTAATACACAAAAGCATTTACCGCATAATAAAATAAGTTTCTTTACCATATCGTCTCCCAACCCCGCTGTGTGATCATATACTGACCATTCCACAGTGAATGCGTTAAACGTAAACAACAAGTATAAATGGGTTGATTGTGCCCTATAGGCTTTATCTGATAACTGGTAAATTATTGTGCATAAGGCTGCATATTTAACAATGGTAGTATTGATAGTTAAACCCACCTGGCCCTGTCTTTCCCTTGTTGCTGTAGCATGCATTCTTCTCATTTAAAAAGCTAACTCACGTAGAAGCAAAAAAGACATTTTACAAAGGCGAGCACAGGCAAAAGGGTTCGCATCACGCTTGATTACGTTTACTTATTGACAAAAATGGTGCATTCGGTCCAACAAATGATTCCATTGTTTTATATTTAAAAGAGCAAGGCCGACACGAGTACGCAATAAACCTCCCTGCCATGTAACTACGGCAGCCGCATTAGAAACCTTTATCCGTGAAATATAGAAAAAGAATGTTGTTTACACGCTAACTGTACAAAATAATTTTCTTATGTGCCTACCAGTTATGGCGCTCCGTCATTAGGTCACACTATACTGTATTGTGTTTAATACCCCTGTATAAGCCAAACATGCAGCTGAATGTAACAGCTGTGAGAACTCTTTATGAAAAATTGTGATGCATTAGTAAGCGTTTTTAGCCTATAGCCTTTTTAGTTTTTACAGCATGAAGCTTGACAAATGTACGAAAATATGTCCAACGGTCCTAAAAATAAGCTCTTCATGGCTTACATATGAACAAATTAATCGATCGTAACTGTGCGCTGTCAGAGTAGGATAAGTTTAACTTATACCTGCGTTTTCTGTAAACGGCCAGTTGACACGGCAGCCTTTTATAAACGTTTATTTCCGCAAACCTTGTCAAAGTGTTTTACCTATCCCTAACCAAATATTTATGTCTCTTGGTGGGCGATGCAAACGCATTTGGAAAAAAATGTTTCTTCCTGTGAAATTGACTTAGGATATTTAAAATTTTTAACGAATAAAACATGTCTGTGGGTTCATACTTCCAACGTAATCGAAACAATCACCTGATGAGAGCCAGACGTAATCTAAGCGGACACGTCTCACTCGAAAAACAAATGTTTCTAGGGAAAATCAATAATAAAGGCACGATATCTAAATCTATTATACCATTCAAACTTCTAAGCACTTGGTAAGTACACGTTTGTAGATTAATGGGACATTTCATCAGCTTTTGAATTTGGATGGGCAATTTCGTCGATAATAATGTTAAGCAAATAAACAAACAGACGTTCAACATAAAGGTTTTTGACGTTTGTTTAAATCACGCTGGCCAGTCAGCAAGCCAACACTATATTGTCTTCATCTGCCGCGGTTAAATTAATCAAAATAATAAGGTAAAGTACAATTCTCGCCAGTAGAGCCCCTTAATGTAGGTTTAATGCAAAGAATCGGTAAGCCAATCTTCGTGTGGCGTAAGGGAATTAAAATAGTTCGAATGGAAAGGCAGATAATTTACATATTATCTTTATGGTTATTTTATAATTAGGGGAGTTCCCCGGCGAACTTACGTTTTCGATTATTCTTCGCCAGGCCGGTACACTAATATGGGTCTAATTAGGTCAGAAAAATTTAGGAAGTAAAACAACTAATGAACAGTAGTCATAACTTGGGATAAATGTGCTCAGACTTGTGGGGCAGAGGGAAAATTATAGTCTGGTTTCTGTCAGTGGTTCGGGAAGGGGGAGAGGGGGAGGGGAAGAGGTACGATAGTCTGACCGCCTTGGGCTTACGTTTCGTCGCTGTGGCGCGACGAACCATGGTGAGGGTCTGGATCTTCATGACTCAGCTTTAACCAGGGTAATAGGAGGGGTTTTATGAAGGCCTTCTGCGAGCAAAAGGCTGGATTCGTTAGTCGTATGGACAATACCTCCGCTGTCGCAAGTATCTGTTGACGTGGGGACTTGGAGCGTCTTGCCGGCACTTTATAAACGACAGACAATGCTTGGTTGACGTCTACTCGGTGGTTGGTGTCAAAGTGCTAGAAATGGACTTTTCCTCGCCTTGATATATCCTGGCAGGATGACGCTCTTGTATCCGCTTGGATAGGCGCCTTGTTGTTCAGCCAATCTAATTAATGCCGCAAGTGAGTCCGACCACGACCCTAAACATATACCCTAGTAGCACAAGAGTCGATAAGCATGATTATTAAGAGTTTAGTCGAATTAACGGTCAAAAGTGATCAGAAAATTTAATCTGGCAAATAACCTTAATACTTTTTTTCTATTTGTACGATATTGTTTTTGTTAATTAACCGGCAAAACTGGACTGTTCATGTTACGAAACGTAAAAGCTCCGGGTCGGTAATCGGACGGACGAAAAATGCTCAACGGACCGAGGAAATTGTAGCAGGCTTTGAGTTTCAGTCTAGTGTCGACTTTGCTTGTTTGGTACACCGTAAAACCGCGCGGTGGCAGACTCAGAGTATTTCATATGAAATCAATCTTTAGCTGTGATTGTCTTATTTGCTCCGAGCTTTGCCAGGTTTTGTTTATTTGAGTAAGCAGGTCTTTCATCTCACTGAAACCTCAACAGTTGTCTATCAAATACGTTTTAGCGATGTAGACGGCAACTACTTTAGGGAAACCCGACGGAAGTTGCAGAACCGCCTACATGAGCACAAAATGGCAACTCGAAGACTAGACCCAAGCTCAAACCTGCTACTTATATCGGAGAAACTGACCACAGTTTTAGCTTTCAAGGAGCAGCCGTCCTAGGCCGGGGCACCTCAAGCAGTAAACGTCTCACACTAGAGTCTTGGGACTCAGATCCCAACTTCATCAACAGACATCTAGACCTTCCTGCGGCCTATAAATTCCTACGTTACAACATACGCCGCGACGAGGACAACATAGGCATACGAGACTGAAGAATGCCGAACAAACACGGTCTGTCGATCAATTCATCCAATAGAGGACAAAAACCCAACTAACTCCCATTTAGGTGACGACACAACACAGGTGGCCACCAAAACTCATAAAGGACGGCCAGTTGGCCAAAGCTGCGAAAGAAGAAAAACATCTGTCAGCCCAAGGCTGTATACTCAAAATTCTGATCGATTATTGCACTAGACGCTTTGATAATAAAGAGCCGGCCAAGCTCTTCGAAACGCCGGCCAAGCAATTTCCTCGATCCTGTGAGCACTTCCCTTTCCCCAGAGTATAGACGATGTTTGCAGCTCCATTACTGTAGGACTTCAGTTTGATTTTTCGGCAAACATGACAGTTTTCTTGCCTTGTGATATCGTGTTATATCGTTGTGCTTTATGATTTCATTACGTGGACAACACCAGTTTGAATCCTGCATACTGTGTTTTATCTGTTAGCAGTATACAGAACAATATCCCTGAAAGTGTTTGATATATGAATTTCGTTGGCTTCTGTTTATATGTAGTGACTATAGACATCTGTTGGAAACCTAATGTTAAGATGTCTTTTTTGTAAATGCTTATTAAAATTTTTAAAGATACGTGACCGAAAACTATTATAACACTCACAAAAACCTGATAAATGATTCAAAACATTTATTTCCATTTAACATGGTCAAATGAATAAATGGTCTTGTCCCGTAAAGGAGTCTAGTGCATTTTCAATCATTCATAGATAAACATTAATCTAGGCCCGTTCAATAACCAAAATTACTTTGATCGTTCATATTGCTGAAATTAAAAAAACGTTATATGACAATTGTTCCACAGTTTACAGATCTGGTAATGAGACATCATGTTTTGAATTTACTTCCCATTAGCAAAAAATAGCATAATTACTTTAAAAACCTCGGCATCGAGGGCCACAATTTTAGAGGACGTGCTCCTAACAGACAATGTGTACTCTTAAATTCAAATCTGCTTAAGAAAATGCAGCACTTTGCAAGACAAACTTTTAAAGAAACAAACCATTACTAGAGAAAGAATAAATTATGCTCGCGCTAAATGTGCATCCGCATTGGTTCCTTTGTTTGCTTAACTTTATATGAATGCCCAGTTGCACATTTCCATTTTTTCATTACGTGTTATCTCTCCTTCCTATGTCATTTTCAACTAATGGACAGGAAAGCAACATATTGCATATGTCACTCTCCCTACCGTGCGTCACAGCAGATAAGTACAAGAAATGGTTGCTGATAAACCGTCATGTAAGACGAGATAGTGTCAGTAGGAATTGGGTGCGAATAACAACGTCTGGAAATCATATGTTCGTTATTATTCTACCCTACGTTGCTGCCAAGTACGCATTATTTGATAGGGACTGATATACCACCACACACCTTTTCTATATGTTTTAAAGAGTGCATTGCATAATTGGGTAGGATATCAATTGGCAATCACATGCCGCATACGATGAGATGGGAGCGGAGCCTGTTTTAAAGAATATTGCATAAAATGCAAAGAGAGCGTTTATGATTTGCCAGATGGACCCGTAGCGTCAAATATTTCCTCTAGTCGTCGTAAGGGAGAATATTTGCAAGACACGAGATGTAAATTATCATCCGCGATTTTTCTAAATTTTTGATTTAATTAATCAGATAAAAAAGATCGTGGGCGTATATTTTTTATATGGATTGGAAGGTTTGTCTAAATTGCTGGTACATAATTTCTTGTCGGAATGTAATTGACCACATTGCGTGCTGACGAACTTGATTTCTCTAACAATGAGCTTATTGGTTTACAAAATAATGGAAAACACCGTAGAGGGGAACGCATACTTTTAAATTGCTTGATACATAGGGTTCACAAACAAAGAATTTTGAATGTACTATCTGTAGGCCTTAAAGTCCTGTTTTCATTAACCGTTTTGAAACTCCTATCATTAAGTCGCAGGATAATGGGCATTACCAATGACAATTTTGACAATACGTCCTTAATTTTTAAGTAATAAATTAGAGGATTTCTTACAGGATTTAAGGTTAGACTGGAACTGGGGTTTATATTACAAAATATGCAAGATTTCTACAACGGACTTAGAACATCCAGTGCCGGTGGCTTGTTTGAAGTTTAATCATCCCGCTCCGAAGAACTTACTTAGAGTTGTCTTACCGGATGTTCAAATTCGTTTTTAAGTTTGCATGCGCTTATACCAGAACATGAAGGCATCCGTGCAGACGGCATTTTTAAAATCTGTTAGATTAATAATTAAATATGTAAGATAAAGGAAAAAGCAAAATGGAAGTTACTGTGGCTGACCGAGAAACGCAGTGGTGCATACACTATAAAAGGTACGCAGAGTTCATAAAACGTCTAGTTATTTGTAGTCACCCAAATACAAGGTCCCCTGGGATAACCGTGACCACCCAGACACGCGACGTGCGTTGCCGTTTGGGTGAATACAGCCGACAATATCTGGGATTGGTTAACCTACCGATCAAATCGCAAAATAACAGCAGTCCAAATTTTGTCTGTAAGAAGTGAGTTAGGAAATTTTCTGCTCTCCTGTGTGGAACGCATGAGTTTTAGTCTGCAGGAATAGTCGAAAACCGCTAGTTAGGTAACATTTTTGAACATATAATAAAAAACTTATTTTAAAGTCGAAATTTATCACCGTTGGAATTATTTTTCTCAGTATAGGTAACTGTCAAAAGTGTAATTCTAGAATAGTGACCTATTCAAAAACTGATAAATGTATATGTTAGATGGGGTTTTCTTTATCGCTGTGAGAACAGCTAACATGGTGCGTGAGATAGAAACCACAGCAGCATCATGCCGACGTACCAGAGACGGAGCTAATGCGCAGGGGTTTTTAATTTGTTATGATATGCCACGTATGATCAGATAGTCATGAGCATTATACTGCTTAAACAGAGGATCCTGCAATCCAAGCTTGCTGTCTGACGCATCTGGCGGCCAAATACCGTAAGTTTTTGTTCATCGGCAGGAGAAACAATAAGCTTACTTCATGTTATACGCAGTCGGCTTAATCTTAGGCAGGAAAGATGTTTACCTAATCTCAGCAGTAAATCGCGTGAAAAGAAGATTCTTTGATGGCAAATGTTAGCCGCAAATGTTTGCGGGTCTGTAACCACAAGGCCTGTCAGTTGTAGGTAACTCATAGCATGAGTTCAATTTGCGGCCGAAATTGTGGTCTGAGATTCGTTTCTCCTTCGGATTCTTTTAGTGTCCATTCGTCATATACAAGTTCTTTATAATATTTGCTACTGCGTCTTTAGCTCCTCTAAACGCCTTGAGAATAAAATCACGATGGCCAGTTAAGTCAGATGGTTTGTGATCAATAATCATGTATTTGCTACTTATTTGCTTGAATAAGGGTTTTCCAGACCATACGGTAGAATTTAACTTGGTAAATGCGAGAATGACAAAACACCAGTTCAAGTCAAATGCAGTTGTCCATAAAGTTTAGCTGTTAGGGGCCTTTCAAAAAATTCATAAACCAAGGTAAGTTTCTACGATCTAAGGCGTGATATTACTCTGTGTACCTTTCAGACCTACCTGGCGAAAATATTTTAAAATTAACTAGATTGGGCCTATTTTCTTTGACAAATTATAAGTAGTATGACGTGGAAAAGAAAATTGACGTTATCTACTGTGAAGTACGTTACAGAGGAAACGATTTTCTCTTGCTACAAAAAAGGGACTCGAGATGTTTAATGGGGTTTACAAAAGCTCTTTAGGCAATGTATTATACCATTACTACACAACATAAGGTTCAATACTAAGTGGATGTTTATCAGTGTTTTATAAACATAACCTGCCGTTTTAAAGACAGCTTTTTTTACCTTATTCGATAGGCTGCAGCAGAATAGGCGGTTATAAATGCAGCTCTATTTAATGAAATACCGATGGAAAATTACCTTGTTAATTAACGTACCTAGTAGCTTGTAAGTATTCAGGAAGCACCCGCAATCGCAAAACACGTAACTGCCTATATATTAGTAGAACACGTATAATATTAACTTATGTCTTTTCAAGTACGGCAGAGGGCATGATGTCTCAGTAAAATCGCCGACGCAGTACGGCCGCAGGTTAGGTTTGCGACTTTTAAACAACTGATCTGCAGCAAACGTAGTAAGCTTCAGCGCATGTGATGCGTCCTTTGCTGATCACCGACACACAGTCAGTTTCTAGCCACAACCTGTCCTAACAGGAAAAGCATATTTTTAATTAAAAATCATACGTTTTCTCTTAAATGTATTGCTTACAATGCTACGTTGTCCCCATTTGCTTAGCTAAAGTCAAAAGAAATGTGATATTCTTCGTAATATACGCACACATTTGCTAGCACCATTTACTTTGCGACCAAAAGACATTGCTCTCTTTTAGCGACTGTTTTTCCCATTGGGCTGTTTTCATTGGTGCTTGCATTACATTTGAAGACTTCGGCAGTGCTGGCATTAAAACAGATGTAACTGTACAGTGCCTGGTGTCGTTCTAATAGGAATTTTTTTAATAAATATAATCTATGCAGGTCATACAGAAACATTCTTCCATAACGTCGCGTTAATTTTGATGTCTATGGAAACAAACTTCATATCATGTCAACCACGGGCCTGATAGAATTAATAGCATGTGTCCAAGCGCATTGCGTTGGATCAGGGCTGTTTAAAAACCGCTGCCCTCCGGAAAGAAATATTCTTACTTAGATTGGTTTGAAAAGCAATTTTAATCGTTTTTGCTGCATTCGCAAGATCTCTTGTTTACGCCGATGCAAAGCAGGGCGGTTAAATGCATTAAATATAGGGAGGCTCAACAATCTGATTGAGTAAATACCTCAGTGTTATTAAGATAACCAACTTTCTTGCAATTAACCTTTTGATAAACACATTGTTACATAACGCTGGCTCAAGATTTACAATTGAGCATAAGGTAATGGAGAAGTGCGGGCAGTATACGGCCATTTCTGATAAACTTCAAATTAAGAAAGCGTCTGCTCCATGTGCTATTTGAAGTCTTTTGATTTAATCACATGCCTTATGATGAACATGTTGCTGCGCCAGTTATTTTTGGAAGAGACAACTGGTAGCCAAATATAATGCAGGCGGCCTTCTACTGGAGTCTAGTACAATTCAAGTTGTGGTTAAGCAGTGGGTCATCTTCGAGGTTAGGGGTTGATTTTAATTAAGCAACTAGTTAACTGTAGGGTAACGGTTAAAATAAAGAATAAAGTCGGTTTTGAATGGAAGGGTAAAGAATCTGAAATATGTGTCTTTCTGGAATTTAATGAAAGGCTCCTTGTATTTCTGAGTATTACTATTCCCTCGTGTGTCCCGGTTATTTACGTGGGCAGCAAAAAATAAATAACAAGGCTAGTTCTTGCTCCCTCAAAGGACAAAACAGTCCCCAATTAACCCTAAGGTGACATTGTCCGTAAAGGATCCCTCAAATTAGACATGTTTATGCCATATGTTTGAACATCAAAGATTATATAAAACCAAACTGGAGTAGCGGTAAGATATGCAAAATAGCATAACGACACGTTATTATTTTTATTCTTGTCTTTAATGTGATCTTAGCTGCAGTGTTATGAAGTTTGCATATTTTAAAGCATACGGCTTAAAGCAAAATATTTTTGGAGTTGTAAAAATCCCCTCTGGCTGTTTTCAAAAGACCACTTGAAAACATGCGTTTGCTTCCGGTAACTTCTCGTCGGGCCGGTATAGTTATATGTGAACGGGATACAGTCAAACATGTCGGTGATTAGATAAGTCAATCAACCTTCGCCTTAAGAATACCGCCGAGGTAAAAGTGAACGGACGTGGAGAGTTGCATGTAGTTGGTCGACGTTAGACTACGCCTGATCGATTTTTTTCTGCAAGCACAGGGTCGGCGTTCGCAACCTGACAACACTGCGCATTTTGCCATAACTTCGGTCAAGGATTTTTGAGACACCTGACACAATTTACATGATAGATTAAAATGTAAGGTGTGTTTAGTAAACACACCCAGCTCCGGTTTAATGTTGCTCTTTCAAGCAGCTACCTGCCTGTTTTCTATCCATTTAATTTGACCAAGCTCACTAAGCAGACAAAACCCATGTGTTCTGAAGGATATCATGACTTAGTTTCCTACGCTCTCCGATAGTCGGAGCATGGAGAAAACAGCCCAAATTGAAATAATTTTCTGTATGATAAATTTTATGTTAATCGGTACTTTACTTACCCATGAGAAAATTAAAATTTTACTCGAGTAGAAAACAAAGAACGAAATTATACGAATGCACGTGAAGTACATTGTGACTTATCTTTTATTTAACTGTTATTCTTAGGCAGGGTGCATAGCAATTATGCCAGTATTGCGGTCTCCACAATTAAATGATTTGCCTTCTCGATCCACTATGCAATGCATTTCGCCATGGCATGTCGTGCTGAGGCGAAGTCAGAATTAAACTTAAAACAAGAATCAATGGCAAAACCTGCTTGCGCATTCAGCTTAAACAAGAAGATCCGAAGAGAAGCCGTACGGCATATATACGATACTGCTATTATGGCGCGTTGAAGTTCGCAGATCTCATTAATTCAAAAATTGGGTAAGATCGCAGTTGGTAGCCAGACATTATACGTTGACATTGTCGACGTACTTACCT
Source organism: Spirometra erinaceieuropaei (assembly GCA_902702965.1). Taxonomy (NCBI): domain Eukaryota; kingdom Metazoa; phylum Platyhelminthes; class Cestoda; order Diphyllobothriidea; family Diphyllobothriidae; genus Spirometra; species Spirometra erinaceieuropaei. The sequence goes on from CACRXP010000262.1 coordinate 744,753, forward strand.
GTTATCAGAAGGTGTGCTTATCTTGTCTAGGGAACGTATTATCAGTAGGTGTGTTCTTACTGATTTAGGCAGGTCACCCGTTTCGGTCAAGGTGTTGGATTTAGTGAGGGTTAGGGTTATGCGTAGGTTAACTTTTAGGAGTCGGGTTTGCGTTTCAGCATCAGGTTTACGGTGTAGGTTCCCGTTGGGGTTCCCGTTAGAGTTACGGTTAAGGTTAGGGTTAGGATTATGTTTATGTTTAAGGTTGGAGTTAAGGTTATATTTAGGGTTATGACTAGTGTTTGGGTTAGTGTTGGTTTTTAGGACTTCGGTAAAATTTCGGTTTTTTGGCTTAGAGTTTGGCTTCAGGGTTGCGGTCCAAGTGGGGTTTTAAGGTAAGGTTGTAGTTTAAATTTCTGTCATTATTCCACCTACTTAAAAGTCCTATACACTTTCTGCAGTAACTTTACGTTTTCCCAGAATCTCCAGCATTCCTCTGTCAGACCTTCTATTTACTACACCCATATAACCCCGTTTCCCACCATCTCCGTACATCAGGGACCTGGCTGTCTGCTTCCCCATTCCTGGCTACCAACTGCGGTCTGTCACCCATAGGAATTCGTACGTTGTTTTAGCGGGTTGACGTAAAAGTTGCATTGAACTTCCTTCGAAATTACCACGGGAAGGAATGCCTTACCGTTATCCACTCCGGCCACATATGCCGAAGAGATGAAATTTAAAGAAGATATTTCTTCTGTTTTGGGGCTGAAGCACAAGCAAAATTCCAAACTGTCTTGATGTATTTATTTGTCGTTTTTGGCTTAAAAAGAATTTGATGTGTACTTTGGCGCACTGGGTTTTGCGGCAGTTGAGAATTCTCGTCATTGCCCCCCTCTCCACTACTGATTTCTGCTTGGTCATTCAGGTGCCCATTAGACTCTTCAACACGTAACTGTGTTCGCGACCTTGTTGAATGCAATAAAAAGAGGTCGCAGGATACTAGCAGAAGCAACGGTATCCACTTTCGTTTTTAGCGTCCAGTTTGCGTTATCGGTCCCTGTACAACTCCACGTTTGAATAACTTTAGACTTCAAGTGGTGAGTTCTAGATATTAGACGACTCAGAAAGCAAATTTTAGAATCTAGTTTCAATGCGCTTTCATCAATCCTTGCGTTTCTGCGTGAACTAACTGATGAATACACGTGGGCAACAATTTCCTTTTTGCGCACATAATTTGAGCCAGATTCATTGCTTTCTGTTCGACGCGACAAATAAAGACAGAGCATCCGATATATCTAAGTTATTAGGTAATGGCGTAGGCGTCCCTGAAACTCGTAAATTTCGTTCCCGCTCACCACATTGTCTCTTGCAGACAATGACATCATATTAAGCCATCTGATCGTTCTTTGGCACCAGTTCAACAAAACGTTTGTAAATAGATCGTCTCGTCCATAATATTTGTCTGAGCATGTATACTTCCAGCAGACCAACACAGTAGAATATAGAGAAAGGCGCTCGAAAGAATAACAATTATTTATTTGTCTCATTTTTACAGTCAAATAGTACAATACCGAAGAACTCAGTGGTCAATGTTTTAGAAACGTCGGGTTTATTAGACGGTAAGTTATTCGAAACTAAAGTTGTTGCTTAAAATCTACAATACAGATGAATAATTAGAGATTTATAAAGCAATTAATCCTCACGTGGCAATTGGCTTAGCACAAATTTAATTTTTAATAGACATTTTCAGTCTAGCTAGATACATCTTCCATATCGTCAACTCCGCAACATATTCCGGCTCAAGTAACATCGCTGCCATTCGCAGCGAATTGTTTTGCTTCAGAGATAATGAGAACCCAAAATTCGAAGTCATGTCATTTTCTAAAGGCTTCGCAAGTCAGTAACATTTTTTGGATAAATAGCTAAATAATTTTAGAGCCAAGCGGTGCAATAACTCACAGCATATCGTCATCCGCCCTGCACGTATCGTTAAAGATCATAGCAATGACTGCTATATAACAACTTCACATACTAACCAACACAACCACGATCTTCTCTCCAGAATAATGGATCCCAGGTGCTTTGCTCTAGTTGATGATAATTGGCCTCTTAATAGGATTATCACGTAGGTTTACGTGTTTTCAGCCGTTTGGTCTGAAAAACGATAGTCTGTCTCATTGAAGGGACATTGGCTCAAACTTCTAACTGACTAATATAATGTGGGCATTTGCACCTACTATAGCCACTTTATCAGTTTTTTTCGAAATTTATTTGAGGAGCATTAGTGACGGTTACAAGTGGAAGCATGTCATCGGCAAAGTTAGGAATGTTGATAGATTTGTAAGGAATATGGTGCCCATCTGGTGGACTGTGTGCGACATCCTGTGGCAGTTCGCGTCTCCTTGCCCTCTGCCTTTGCCACGCTGCCTTCCTGTCCGTCCGACATATCTTGCCGATA
>CACRXP010000262.1:752100-807615 GCA_902702965.1 Spirometra erinaceieuropaei
GCCCGGCGATAATGAACAAAAAACAACACTACGAGGACGGCCTTATATTTTGCCCTGAGCTTCTCTAATCTATCAGGCTATCTACGCACGCTCATCACAGCATCGATTGACAAAAACAGCAGTGAATTCCTGAACAGTCATCCTGGACAACTACCGAAAAGCCGCGGCAGAGGCCGCGGGAACTGCTCACGAAGCTTTAGTATATAGAACAAAGAACTGTTTCAGCCGACCGCTTTTATGGCACCTAGGTAAACAGCTGACTTTCTGCATGCGGATCGGCGTCACCGGTCATCGTAGATGTAAATGCAATAATAGCACGGCAAGTCCGTCTTCCGCCTCCGAAAACGCCTCCACCATCACCTCTACCACAGTTCCTACAACGTCCACCAGGACAGCCATCACCAGAGATGGGCATATGTTCTATGCTTCGCAGCCATTTAACGTCCCCAACATCCCTACCATCGCCTCCGCGACGACGGCGAACGCAATTACTCTCACCACCAGTAAAATATATTTCTGTCTCTATGAGACCTTCCTATCAACCACTATTAAAACGCCCATTGACATCAGGCGGGCATAATCCAAAACGTCCCTGTTACAAACACACTTTTACATTGCACGGCGGCTTGCTCGGTAAGTTACAATTTCATTGTGCCAAAACTGGCAAACCACTGCCAGGAGCACTAAAATGAACCCATTGCATCATCTTACCTGCTGAAGCTGCCCAAGGATATTTAAATATCGCATGCAGCTATTCTGCCATATGCACACCCATTACGATTTGCAGCAAAACACTGCAGTCTGGGCACTACCATCATGTCATTGCCCACCAACCCGTACACCACTAAACCACATACCCACCACTCACGCACACATCCCTCGCACGCGCACAAGATGTGGGAAGCATATTCGTTGGGTTAGCCTGATGCCAGACATGGTGGGTCATGCTATGTTTGGCACAGGTAGAGGATAAGTTGTACCTATGTCCACCACTGCGCTCAATCTCAGCCCCATTTGGCCGACATAGTAGTGCACGGAAGATGGTGAATAGAGAGAATTCAACGCTGCAGAGTCCATTTCCACGGCAATCTATCGCGTTCTGAATTGCAAACGTCAGATGCGCCTTAAACGCTGAAACTCATAACTTGGATTGTTTTGTTCTCGGGATCAGTACTATGTGTACGATCAGTGAACGATCTTATAAAATAACCAGAATACTGAAATTCGATTTCGATTAATTGGGATTGTTTTGGTTGTGTTCTAACACTGACTAGCAGAATGTCAGCTTTTAGATGCACTTTATTTTGACCCCATGCAAAAAACTCGGCCAAATATAAATAAATAAGGAATGAGAATTTCTCAAAATATATTTTTTCACACGCATATGAATTCAAATACAGTTTGTTAAAAACACGCAAACAAAATCCTTTTTTCTACTGGAATGGAAGAAAATAGTGTTTTCTCTCATTTCATAATCATAAGGTATTGCTCTTTGGTTTTAAAAACATTTTTTTATCCCGGGTTAGTTTTGAAGCAATTTTAGTCTACACGATGTACAGATTTTGCTCAATTAAAATCACATATTTATCTGTTTTTGAGAAAGTACCATGTTGAGCACATCAAATTTTACCATGGACGGGGACTCTGTAATGTACTTTATAAGGATCATTTATAAACCGTTAACTACAATACTATATGAATGGACATTGTACGGTCTTTTAAAGCCACTTGATTGGAAACGCTTTTTAATCCGAAAACTGTTTTTATATTTTTGTACTAAAGTTGAATAGTCTGTAAGTTTCTTCGAAAAGCGCAAACGAAAGAAGGCGTTTGTGCATGTTTTCTATATTACTTATTACAGATTATACGGACATAGACAGTCAACGTGAAAAACCACAACAATTAAGTTGCGTTTGTTTCCTTATGTGGTATTTTGCAGAAGGTTGAAAAGAGAAGCATTCCAAATCTAACCCCCTAATTAGTCAAAATTTCATAAAATCAAGCCACATGATAATCAATATTACAACCCTACCCTAGTGCTCCTTTGTACTCGGGACGGCGTTTAAGAAGTTAGACTTACATTCCGCAAGATCGGTCGATGTCCATTTTTGCGTCTGAGAATCAAAACCGTTGGCTCCTTCTAAATCTGTCCATTAGGCGCTCGCATCTACATAATGTCCGCGTTTTTCATGACTTGGCAAAAAGTCTTCACATTTTGCTGAAAAAGACCGTATATAACAGGCGTAAACGGTCTGTTCAGTTTTGTCGGCCGCTGTCTCCCCTAGAAGACCACCCTCAGTCGACTTAATGCAGCCTTGCTACCAAACCTGGGTGGTTTACGGAGAAGGGGTGCGGCATATGCTACGTAAGTCTCCTATCAGTGCAGACCAATTTACGTGCAAGTCACCGTCTCGCATTTTGGAACACATGGACGATATTATTGCGTGCAACGGTCGAAATTGCTCTCACTGGAAACAGTGTAAACCACACGCGCCTATTCCTTTATTTAACAGAAACCTTAACAACGCCATTTGTAGGCTAAACGTGGTCATTTAAGATATACATTCTTTTATAAATAGGCTTTGAGCAGAATTGAACGTAGTTCTGCGACGATGTGCTATAACTGATACGTCTGTATTTAGTGAATGGTCGTCGTCAATATACACCGATGCGTTTCTGTCGAAAGTGGCACTGGGCACCGTCCCCTGAGTCCTTTTTGTGGGCTTAGTAATTAAATCGTGATCTGCTTCCTCCTATCTGTGAGTAACGACCGGGTCTGCAGCATAAAATAAAAGGTTTTTACTCTAAAGATTGGTAGCTGACAATGGGGGAGAACAGCAGTGCACCAGTTGCACTGCGGACAGAACTGCATTTTTCTCAAACTTTATCTAACGACTACCTGTAAATATCAGCGGCCCTGTTGCGCTTATCTTCTTTTAGGATGGCCACTTCAGCGAGACTATAATCGTAGTAAAACAATAATATTTTTCAGTTAGCATTCTCTCCTTCTTTGCATCTTCACTGGCTATATAAAATATTGGGGATTGCCCCAAATGTCTTGACTGAAAAACACTTCGGTGGGAAAATGGAATGGTTCCTACAGTTAGCACTTTGCAAGTTGTTTTAAATGCAAAACGAAACTTGCTTTACTATTTTGAGTTGCGTTTTGCTGAGAGACATAAGTCATATTTTTGGTTATAACGTGCATAGAAACTTTATCCTAGGCCAAGGGCTGAGGTCTTTGAAGTCGCTAAAATGAATTGTGATTCGGGATCACCTGACAAGCGGACTTTTTAGGAGGGAATGAAGTTGCCCAACTTTAAGAATGATATTGAGAATTTTGTAGACGGGAAAAGCAAACATATAATTGACATTAATCATTAAACCTTTGACCTAAGTACGGTCTTGACTTGGATAAGGCAACTGCCCAAATTCCCAAGCAACACCAAAATTACAATCGAGGCAAGTGAAAGAAATTTAATAATTGTATCGTTTCGAATATACAAAGTTAAATATTTACCTTCTGCAGCCTGACCAAAATGTTAGAATAACGACGTTGGATTCGTCGCCTTATTACAAGTAGTTTATAGAGAGGAAATTGATGGTTCCTTTGATGTCGCAGTGTGCAACAATTATTTTGGCATGTTTAAGGAGGGGTTTATGCAAATTTTCTTTACTTGTGCTGCAGTATTTCTTGTGGTGAAATGCCGGTTCGCTCAGACATCTGCTAGATCAAATGGTGAAATTGGTCAGCATTATAAGGGTTTAAATGGTGAGAAATATTTTGAACCTTTAAAATGAAACAAAACAGAATTAAATGGATTTTTAATCCGAATAAGCATTTTTATTTATATGCATTGATGTCAGAAATGAGAACCGATTTGTTGCAGTCCTAAGTTATAAGATGTATCAATGTTCTTGGTGACTGACATGTGCAAGTGTTAAAATAGCGAGTCCCGTTCAATATAAACGGTAATTAGCTAAAGTAATTACATATTTAAACAACTGCAGTGAACCAATGACCTTAAACCTGTCTTAAGAGTGACAACAACTAATGTAAAAGAATTTTATGAAAGTAAGACAATGACGTTTAATCCGAAAGCAAAAGCTCTGAATAGGTGATTACATCTGTCGTCGTTAAAAACCTGACACACCCACACAATCAGAACAGTAAGGTGAATACCAACAAATATAAGGAGATTTACATTTGCCCAGAGTGAATTCATGCTCTTAGTCCCAAATAAGCTGTAACACAAATATTGGTAAGCAGCAGGCGTCAGTTTTGTTGTGGTAAATAGTAAATAATATTTATGCCTCACCAAAAACTGCAAACTCGGACAACGTTTTTGGAACAAACAACGGTGAAATCTCAGCAATTGACGTATTTGAAAGGGCATCAAATTAAAAATCCAGAGTCCGAAGTTGGAATGCTCATTAAAAATTAATCTGCGCATATTAGGAAAGGGCCAAAGACTACTTCCACTTATCATTATATCGTCTCGGAATGAATACCACTTCTACTCTACACTACTTAGAGTGTCTGATTTAATTACTAATGATTGAATATGAATAAAAATACAAGCGGTGGTACCGTTTGCTGCAGCGTTATCCGCCCACCGGAAATGCAAAACATCCACAAACTTTATGCCCAATTTAACCATTCAAGCGGTAGTGGCGTCAAAGGTTTGGCAACGGGATTTCGAAAAATAATTTAGCAAGGGTAAAGCCCAGAAGCCGTTAAAAAGAGAATACATGGAGCTGATATCTCACCAGGGATCATTTAGCTAGCCGTCTTGCAAAACGGGTATAGAGTATGATGTTACTGAAACGTCGGTTTTTTTAAACAAATTTACTGTAGTAACTGGGGATAGTAAATATCAGTTACAGGTTTGTATGTCGTACGACTTCACTGGTGCAGGCTTGAACAACCTGGAACGATCTTGAGGTAGAGGTCGCTTATCCTAAACTAAAAAAGCTTCTAGATATCGATTACTTTCCACTGTCAGCTCATATATGCATTAATTTATAAAATATGCATTGCGTAGTAACGCTAACGGCGATTAAGACAACATAATGACCATTTCCGGCCTCTTAGCAGTTGGCATTTGGTGAAATGTAGACCTGTTTGGTAGTCTATTTGGCAGAGAAGCGTATGCACAATCAAAAGCTACATACGAGGCGCTCCAAAACAAGGAGGCAATGATTCACTGCAATACACAGCCAAGGCGGATCAGTTCACGCTTCTCATTTGCTTTTTTTCCATTTGTCCAAAGACACAGCAGAGGATTACGCCTATCCTTTCCATCTTCCTCATTCCGATGTTAGAACTTTGCAGATATGGGAGTGGTCATAAACCTAAGTTTGAACAAATGGCACACATTCTTGCCAAAGCCGGGTAGCTTACATTGGTATGTCATGTGTCTCATTAACCACGCGCTTTAAAAACGCATTCACTCATTCCTTCGATTTATTGGGGAAGTTTCTTTTAGAAGGCTAATATCTGGCCACGCCGGGTAACGTTTGTGGTTTCCAGTCGCATGTGCGCATGTTTTATTAATGCGGTAAACAGGAGTGTTAATATATGCTGCCGAAAGGTAGTCCCGTAGGTTCTGCAACCCAAGAACGCAACCTTTTTATGTAACTAGCTATGATGAAGGAGCAGCAGTACTCATGCAAAGCGCGTTCATCAGAAAGTTACTTAGAACCCTAATATGTCTGTTCCTTGACGCATCGTAAGAGCGCCTTCACAAGTTTTAAGGATATCCGCGTTTGAACCAAAAGCTGAAAATACTTGCGGTTATTTTTATATGAAAGTCATTTTTTTACAGTAGCCCTTGGTTTACGTAGATACAATTCATAAGAAATTATCTTCAGCCGTTAGGTAAAATGAAGGAAACGTGTCCATAATAAGCAGCACGATATTCAATCATTTTTGTGCTTTTTAACTGCGACGTGGCGACGTTGATAGGAAATATTGACCATTTATCGGCAATCGGATAGATCGCAGTCCGTAGCTAGGTCCCGTATTACAGGTGGCTGGGGGGTTTGTTTACTGGGGCTATTTTGTGGGGTCCCACGATCACATCTGGCCCATAAGGCTTCCGCTTTACATTTAAGGTTAGAATTTGGGTACCGGTTAATGATTTGTGATTTTCGGGTTAGGGTTTTGCCTGTAGACTTAGGTTTTTGGGTTACGGTTAGGGTTTGAGTCTTCTATTAGGTTTCAGTAGTATGGTTATGTTTCTCAGTTGCGGCTATGTTAAAGGGCTACGGTTCCGTTTAAGATTTCGGTTAGGGTTAGGGTTGCCATTAGGGTTAGCGGTTAACGTTTAAGGCTGAAGTTAGTGTTAGGGCCAAGGTCGCCGTCAGCTTCCACATTTCTGGCTACCAACTGCGATCTAGCCCGGTAATCTTTATGAAGCGTCGAAAAAATGCTTAAGTGCAGATAAAAATGCATCCCATGCAGGTGTCCGATGACGCGTCAGTGCGTGAACAAATAAACTGCAAGAGTATCCCGAAATACGGACTATGATTTGTTTTCCTTATCACATGATGCATTTACCAGCGGTGCTATGTATGCATATATTAATGGTAAAAAAAACAAATTAATTGGTCCCAACCGCGCGCTTACTTCAAAAATTTGGGTAAACCCGTTGTAAATATATGCCCAATAAATCTTTCGCTTGCCAAGCCTACCGGGCATGATTGTTCTATTCTCTTTCAAATCACTTGCAGCACTGAGCTTAACATTCAAAATTAAAACGAACTGAAGACATGTCTTAAAATCTATATACATTCCTTCTTTCAACAAGTCTGTTTCGTCTTCATTTAATACATCGTCTGAAATAGCGTGAAACATGAACTGCATCGGCTTACAAGGGGACCTATCAGTCGTCTTTAATTAACAGAGCTATTTGTCTATGTTATCATCATACCTTTTCGAAAAGGTGCCAATTATCAATATTTACGATAGATGTTTGTTTATTAGTAAAAAATTAAGCAAATTTAAATAAAAGGTTTTGAAAGTATCATTAGAATGGATAACGGAGATATCGAAAGACTTTCAGCCGACATAAGCGTGTCACAACTATTCTGTTTTAGAGACATGATTAAAAGAACTTGCGTCACAGATATCCGCATGCCACTAAACAATGGCATTTCCGGTCCTTTGCATAGTCGGTCAACTTTCCGCGCATTATTAAAATATTATGAATTTAGATCAAAAATATTCCGGTCATTTTCGTTACATCGGTGCAAACCGCTGCTAACGGATGTAAACATACAGGTACTCGCACACGTGCTCAAGAAACGTTTGTGCGATACCTTATAAACTCGAAAAAACGTTGGCGTTGGCATGGAGTATACATTTAAAGATACATGCAGTACGTGACCTATCTCATGAAAGCTGATAACGGAAACTGAATAGAGAAATTTTATACGCCTTTAACGTATCGCATTTTGTTCCGTCACCCACATCCTTTAATGAAATGTCCTTTTCTTGTTCAGAAATTGTGTTTGCGCAATTATATCAAGTGAAATATCAGTAAATTTTAGCGAAAATTGACGTTGGAATATATTCGTGCAATTTCCTATGCTAATACGTGTCATAGACTCCAGTTACGCATCTGAACGACTTTTTCATTGAATGGATAGTAATTTACCCTCGAGAGTTTTAATAAACAGATTAATCCAGACTATAAATTTTATTTCATGTCCGATGTTTACCATGGCTATCAATCTCCTAACAAAATGGTTATTTTTAGAAAACCAGGGGTTTTATCAAATCCTAAATGTCAAATTAGCAGATCTGTGCGATTTGGTGCCCAAAAGTGCAGTAATAACGCAGATAAAGGGTTCCTTCGTTTAAGTGGGCTGCAATTTTTTGCCGTTTGGAAATTTCTACCTGATGCTACATAGATTACCACCACTGAATGGTCATTTCCAGCTTTAAACATATGACACACTACTTTTCTAGTATTTTAGCTTATATCCATACGTTTTACAGAAATAGAACGAGCAAAGCATTTTTAGTTTCAACAAAATATCAGTGTTTATATGGGCGCTCTGCCGGGCATGCATAATAGAAGAAGGGAGTCTAAAAGCAAGCAAAGACAGTGGAGATGGCCTCAATGTATAGAGAAAGGCATTTCCTTACGTTTAGGGTAGAAAAATATTAGTATTTCTTAGGAACGCAAAAGAAACCGCCAAAGGTGTCAAATTTTTACTTGGCCTCACCGTGCAAAAATGCAAATTACACAGAGATCCGTCGACGGAGTGCAGCAATAAAGGACTTCTTAAAGAGTTAACTTATTAAGAAAGGTTTTCTTATTGTTCGAAAGCATATTCGTTGCTGACTTCCGTTGTGGACAGCTATTTTTCTCGAAAATGGAGTTTGATGTCTAAATGAGTCTTTACATGTGACCCAAACAACCATCTTCGTGAAAAGAACAGCCCGAACACTGACTATTTCGGTAAATGCATTCAAGAACAATCTTATTTTAAAGTTCTCAACAGACATGTAATTTAAAATTTGTCTTTATGGACAATCCGATGAAAGCACTGAAAATCATGAAGTATTCAGCAACATTCCGAGACCGATCTGAAACTCAAAGTAATCAAAAACGAACGAAGAGTGCAAATTAATTTAACGGAAGAAAATTCTTCTCTATAAACAGAAAATGGTATGTTTACGATCACGCCTGTCACATCTATTTAAATTTATTAGGCACCGACCGGCCTCACGGCATATCACCTTATGATACTTTTGATTCTACGACATCCCATTGGCCAAACCAAGCAAAATGCAGCTTATTTTGTTGAACCACATCTCATTTCACTTCAAATCGTTAATGAAATTATGAAACACTGGGAAACTGTTTTGGAATCTACACTCGGAATGTAGGCAGTTGACAAACCGTCATATATGAATTCACGCAACGTATTAAACGATATTTAGATGTGAACTTCACTGAAACGCTGTCACAAGACGTGATTTTATGTCTACTTTCATATTTACCTCGTGTTTGGTATGAGAATATATGCTATACATCTAAAAACCAACTTTACTTAGTTAGAGCCATTTCTGACGTTTTCGGGATATTGCGCTTTTCAAAATAAATTGACATCTCTAAACAACGCAACACTGCCTATAATATTTCTTTTATGCTTTTAATTTTTTTAAACTTGTACGTTATTAACCTAGACAGTTGACTCATGAAATGGTGTCGGTTTGCGAGTGATTGGCAATCATTCGTGAATTTCGACACATTTCATGAGTTAGGTCACGCACTGTATTGTTTTGTTTTGGACGGGATACACATTTGTTTAGTGACATCCGCATATGACAATGTGCACACCGACAGTTAAGCAACGGTGTCTGGTAGTCAAACTCTGGTTTATCCGAGCGGCTAATCCAAGTTTTGAATAGAGCAGGCTCAGAATGTATAAAAAGGGCTTATTGTCGGCGCTGGTTAACTGCAGGTTTCCAAAGCGGGCATTAAAAGGGGTGCAATAAAAAGAAAAATGTAAAAAATTGGTACAAAGTTGTTTAATTTTACTCGAAAGCAAAGCATGATGCATCATGACTGTTCTTTTGCATATATCCTAAGGCAACCGATAAATATAAGGTGTGCCAAAACCGTTATTTCAAAGTGTGTGTGTAATAATTGCTGTTTACGGACGGGATGTTTTAGGGAGACGATAAATCCTTTCCAGATACCAGGTGGCTGCGTGCCCTTTACATTGATTTCATTAAAGGGGTTGGCTATTGCTTGACATAAGCTCCATCCCTATTCAAACTTCTTCCACCTGCAATGCAACTATTTTAAAAAATCGAATTATGATTTTTGTCCATGTAAATGCTAGGAACAAATGCCTTGTATTTTAGTGGCTAACAATCATAGTAGCATATAGTCATGCATAAGCATTTGTTGCATTAGCCGACGGTTCTACTGATTATGTCTACTGTTTCCATTGAAAACGCCTGCTTAAAATGAAAAGTAACATTTTAAATTGATATATTACTCAACTGAACACACATTTTCAATCAGGTCTATTGTCTCCAAGTAACCTCTTAAATTTGAATGCAGTTCAACCCTTTCATATCATTCGCGGGTGGTTTTGAATGCTTGAGCGACTATTTAAGGTACAAGTCTTTGCATATTTGCTGACTTAACTAATATATGTATTCATACGACATTGGCATAACCCAAATTATGTCAAGTTTAAAAGACTGAAAATTTGCGTTACAGGATGCTTATAAAAACTGAAGAGTTTAGGCCTAAGTTTAGTTTTCTGATTTCGCTAAATGCAAAAGTATTATAAACCTACAGATTACCGAGTTTTGCAAAAGGAATGCACCATTTAAAACACTATTTACGCTCTTTTATTTTTGATCCTATAGAGTCAGCGATAACTCCCAGATTTCTCAGAGTATAAACGTAAAGAGGAATTTTTTATTTATAAGAATGTAAGGCATTTTCATTTTTGCACGCACTGTCAATCTAAAACCTATATTTAGTGTTCACATAAATAATTCTGGTAACACTATTAACAAAGATGGTACGTTTAATATCTCACGTCACCAAATCAATGACGCTATCGTTTATTAAACATAAGGAGAAAATGCGAACTAGCTATTCATATTCCTGCAAAGTCATGTAGTTTCAAATAATTAGAAAAACATTTTTTGATCTCCTTTTCATTAATTGTGCGCGTAAATGCTTTGAAATAAAAAGATTTTTGCTAGCTGTGTATATAAAAGAATTTTGGAAACCAATTTGCCTTTCAACTATAAATGAATCGATAATACTTTGGAGGCATAAATCTGTGTTCTTGGTTTCATAAAAAATAAAAATTTATGTGCACGATTAAACTGCAATACAGTTGAAAGTTTAAAAGTGAATTTTTATGTCGGAGACAACCATCGAAATGAACTCTAAGGAAACGTTGGCATTAACGGAATGCCATATCGCTGACACCAATTCCTTCTGAATTTCCTAATTCAGCTCTTTTCCAAATTATTTCCAATAAGCGGAAGGTCAGACGGAACGGAAAGATAGAGCATAGGGCTACCAGGTGGGAGGCGGACGTAGGCAAGTTATCGAGGCGTCAAATAAGGCAGATAATAAGCCAATACCTGAACATATGCAGACTTCCTGCGTTATTGAATGCTGCTGCTGTTGAAAGGGTTAGCTTGGACAATGACTGCATGAGAAACCAACGTTGAGCAAAGCATCAGAAAAGCTTTGTTAGATAGCAAAAAACACCCCTACTCAGTCGACTGTGGTAGACACAAAACGCAAATGACATTTTGCTATTAGGTAGCAAGCCAGAGACCGTCATTCTCTTTTATAGTTCCTTCATGATCAGTTGATTATATCCATTTTTGTTTTCTGAGATAATATGCCCTTAGCTTTGCAGGTCGGCACTTCATTTTTTTATCAAATGTACATTCGTCACAGTTAATTTATGGAAACATCTGTCAGCTGGTCGAAACCTTTAAGTCATCGAATATGAGGTTTTATGTACTAGAAGTTTTCCGAAAATAGTTAGCTGGACTTCTTTGCTTACCCAGATAAATTAAGTCTTAGATAACTATGGTCAACTAAGTGACTAAAAAAAACATGGCCATATATGACTAGCGCTGAAAAATAGACTTAGTCCAACCATCCAAATACCGCCCGTTTATTTGACGCAATTAATAAAAACTGGGCGATTTCAGTGGATACACCCCGCAGCGACAATTGCGAGACTAGAGTGCAGGCAACGGTATAACCGCCTGATTTGGAGGACGTCGAGCATACGACGTCAACCTAGTTATATTTAGGTCGTTCCTTGCCTACCTTTCTGATATCATGAGGCCCAGGAAAATGTTCTACTTAGTCAATCTGGAATCTTCCCGATGGCCAAAAGGCTTATTCCACTAATGTATATTTTGTCAGATTCTATGCAATTTTATAAGTTGATGAGTAAAGTCAACTAGATATGCCTAAACTTACAGCCTTCAATCGGAGTATCATAGGTCAGATAATTAAGATGGAGATTGTACACAATTGTGTCATTAGCCTTAATTTTACAAGGGCGGCCGTAATTCTCACAAATTTTTTGAGGTATAATTCTAGTTTTTTCCGATATTTTTGTCTGCAGTCTTGATTTTTGTACTGACGTAACCGGATTGCTAGGAAATCCAACTTTAAAAAAGTTTGAACTATGTATACTTTGATATTGTCTGCCAACTGGCAGACAATATCAAAGTGTGACTAAGATGGCACGCAGGAATGGCTTTACTATTTGTAAATGTTGAACAAAATAAATAGCATGATTTTGATCAGCATTACTTGCATTTTTTGTAAAGTAGGCGCATCCAACTTACAGTCTCGCACTCTTCCAGACTGCGACGAGGCCTCTTTAGAATCTGTCGTTAGTGTCAAGTCCTAGTTGTTGTTCAACATTGCAAGACTGCTTAAGTAGATTATCTTTGGCATAGTCGACTAGCCCATCAAAAACGCATTATTATAAGGGCTTTACCTAAAATGCCTTTTTAAAAGCGAATTTAAAAATGCCAAAACGGTCGACCTGGAATTTTGCATAAAAAACTTATGTGACAGAAGCACATAAAATGTCAATATATGCATATGTAAGCGTATTATATAGTCAAATGGGTTTTGCAAGAAAAGAAAGAAACTGTGTTTTTAAGTGTTCGGGGCCGATTGCTCAGGCCACTGTCAGATGAAAAGCGGATGTGCAGAGCTCTCGGCATTTTATGCGTGCTTATGAATCAATGTTTTTCGGGCCTTTGCGCCAGAAAGCCGTCGCAATGTCTAATATCTTGTTTTGATTATCTGTCGTCTTCGCCCATTCCCACTGACATTTCGTACTTTCGTTCTTAGTTCATATCTAAGTGCATTTCCTCAGGGCCGGTTTTGTCTTCCTCATAAGACGTGACCTTGGCTCTGCGGATTTTAGCCCTGCCGAATTTGTGACCGGTATTCAAGGTGTGCATGCCATCTTGAAAAAGTAGCCTTGCTTCCTCACGCCCAAATGTTATTCACGAATGTGAGGCGTAGTGAATTTACAGGCCTGAGAACAATTTTCTGCATCTCAAACATCATGTAAAATCTTGAAGAGAATTCTAATGTAAATATCCATCCTCTTGGGGTACACGATAAAGTTATCTGTTTGCCTGCCGCACTCACGTGATGTCCGCTCATGTGTCTTTCAATGCCGATCTGGGGAATCGGCACCAGCAATTTACGCCATAAAGTTCCTTGCTACAGTCAAAAAGCAAACGTGGTTTCAAGCTGTATTTCTCACAATGAGTGTATTTCAATATCTGTATATATGGCCACCGCTCGTCCGTGCAAATGGAGCTTCCGGAAGGCGCCCGTCAGTCGTGAGCTGGTATACAACCTGACGCTGACAGCCTACTCTCTTTAACAAGCAAAAACATAATGTGCCGAAGTGGTCTTAGTATCCAGAAAGTATGCTGGCTGGCATTGGAAGAGAATGGTCTTAGATTGGTCTGTTGAATATCGTATTCTTTGCGTGTTTAGACTACCAAAATATTTTTTTATTTTTTGCATTAAAGGGCCTAAACAAAACAAACCTCTAAAACGTACCACAGGAGTTTAAAAGGGCGTTGTTGTAGAATGTGATAGGCACGCAGTTTGTTAATAAAAATCCAGTTGGGGAGTTGCAACAATAAAATACTCGTTTCATCAGCAAAGTTAACCGTTATTTTAAGAGGCCCCTTGCATTCCTTTTTAATATCTAGTTCGATGTTTGCGTTCTTAATAGATACAAGGTATCTGGAGATCTTAAATGTTGATAACATTCCCCATGGAACAAATAATTAGAATAATTATTCAGAACGCTCTAGATTATCATGGTTTTATTGCTCGGCTAAATGGTTTGCCCAAACAAACTCAAGAGTTGTGAGGAGTGGGAGAACGAGTTATCTGAAATCTGCAATCGATTAAAAAGCAATTTGTTTAAACTCTTCAAGACAGCTTTTAATTCATATCTGTAGTCAGCCAAAAGCTATTTATGATATACGCAATATATAAAGCTAGATTGACAATCGCCGAACGACCACATATTCCTAAATTTTTCGGCTATCCTAGCCCATGGGCATATTCGGCCCGCCAGTTTCAGGCATATTTCTTGTTTTTTGAGCGCAAATGTTGATGATAAAAAGTCTGCTCTTTATCCGTAGAACGAAACTAAGCTTGTGTAAAACGCCTTTTTGTTCTCTGCATCTACCTTTAAGCATTGTGTAATAAAGTATTTAAAACAAAATATATGAAGCTCGTTCCACCGTTATTTAATTGAGAAGCCCGCCCTCAATAAGACTAGACCCTGCAAAATGGATTGTTTGGCCTGCTTTTTTGTTTGAAGATACTCATGTACAGGCAACGTCTTAACGAACGTTCCAACATTTTCTGCTTAGAATGCGCTGTAAGACAGACTTAACCGCTCAATGTGATGAAAAACTCGTGCATCAGTTATGGCGCTGTAGATTTTCTGTACATTGATGGACTTAGTTGGATTCATGTCGATCAGCTGTTTGCCTACAAGACCAATCTATTTATCGTTTCCCTTTGTTATATGGACTGCTAATTAATTTTGAAACCTAACATGTTCTTCGCATTCCACCAGAGGCTATAAAATTTGAAAATAAGTGTATTTAAATTGCAAGAAAGTAATGAACGCAGTAATATGTTTTCTATAAGCGCATAATGAGCAAAATTACCAATCCAACGGGAATTCCTATTGGAATTTTAAAAGTGCCATCCAGGTTCCACCGCAGTATTTTCTTATTCCATTTTGTTAGATGTCTGTTTCACGATCATTTTCATGTGCTAAATTCCTGTATGGACGAAAGCGCTAAGAGGCAGTATTTTTAATGTGTGCTTAGAAATTCAAAAACGAAAACGGCAGAAGTAGCAAAATCTTTCCAACAGCGAGAAAAAATCCGTCTATTCAAGTTTTCAGTGGATATCAATTGGATCGAGATTTTAGCGAATAATATGGCGCATGAAGATGCCGGGGATATACTCATATTCACGTAAATGCGGCAGACTGGGCCGAAAACGTAAGCTGCAAATTTCCTACCTTAAATTTTTAGTTGACACATCATTCATTTGTACGTCGACAGTCGGTATTTTTGTTCATGTTACAACAATCTTTATTTCAAAATAGGCCATAGTCTATACTTTCTATAAACGACGGACGATTACCGGTGTGTGCCTGACGAAATACATGAAGAAATTATGAAGCATTTGTATAGACTTAAATAGTTGCTAAAAGAAGTGCCTTCAGGGAAATATTCCGCTATGGTATGCACGGTGTAATTGTCTTGGTAAATGTAGAAAGGGAATATCTATGATGATGAAAACTGCGGCCATCGTTTTATACAACTTTTTATATTTTGTTATGCGCATCTTTGCTTTCGATACACAACACTTTGCCTTACTACGTACAATATTACTGACAGCACACATAACTGCGCAGACAAACTGTTTACTCTGTTTCTGGTACAATAAGCAAACAATGTTAGAATAGAAAATGTTTGTCATACCGATGACTCACGTCTACTTTGACATTAATCCATATCTCTATAGCGGAAAAAAATTTTGAAGTGTTCTTTAATGTTCACGACACCGATTAGCCAAAAGGATGTGTTTTTATAAGACAGAAGGTAATAAATAAAGAAAGTAATAATGTCTGCACTCGATATCTGCAAGTGTTCCTCAAAATTCGGTTTATTTTTTTTAATAATATTTATATAGGCGGATTGTCCGTTGCAGTGTTACACACCTTCAGAGGTACCAAAACAATGAAGTCGACAGAGTTGATTCATACTGCCTTCATAAGATTTCATAATCTACCTATAAAACGTCTGATTACAATATTTACACGATACCGTTTAACCTATTGGCATTTGCTTCAACCAATAGTGTTTCGGGACCAGAGGGGTATTTTTTGCACTTTATGTGAATAAATGTATAGAGAATCAGCAACTGTACCCATGCGTGAAGGGAACACTTGTAATAGGAGTGGGCAAACGAAACTTATAATATTGCAGAAAATCTCACTTAGTGCCTTTTGCAAATTACTGACTTATTTCCAACATTCTTACCTATTCTTTCTAATCTGTCTGTCAATCACCCTTTGTCGAACCCATTTCAAAAACGTCTCCAACGGTACTAGAGTCATAGTATTGCGGTTAAGCGAACATAGTGATAAAAACATACATATAATGCAGCGCGTAGTCTGCATCTACAACGCTTTGCACAACACAAATACGACTTTAGCAGCAAGCCGTTTTGAATTTAATATTTAAGGACATGGTTGGGTATAATAAGATTTGGCAGCATGTCACTGAGCAAAGTGTACCATTTTTACTATATAATACGTCCCATAATAGACACGTTTTGTGGTTTTTTTAGAAGCCGGTAATGTTTCGCAAAAGCCTGTGAGTCTAAAACAAGCACAAATAATGAGTGAAACCTCGATTAACATGTGTCTTTCGTTAAATATTTAAGAAACGATAATGCTTTGATCGAATGAACTATCTGTATGATAAAGCCGTTGTTAACATGAGAAACCTGTGTCAAAATTACCAAAAGTAGCAAGCGAAAGTCGTTAAGTTTCAGTATAACAGATCACCTATTGAATTCAAATGCGTCCCTGATCGCTCTTAATGTTCGTTTAATAAAGTTTATATGCCGGCACATACAAGAAACAAAAAAGTTCCTTATGCGTATGTGCTGCTGTAAGCTACAATCATTTTACCATGCAGCGCTTAAGACAGCAAAAGTCTTACAACATTTTTAGGAAAAGTACGCACTGACTCATCTCTTTCAGTAGTCCTACAAACATGCACAGAAGAAATTAGCTTGCTTTTGGTCATAATATGCAGAATTTTACCGACAAAATCAATGTTCAGCAATCATAGCCAATGTAGGGGAAATTGGTAAGGAATGGTGAAGTCAAAAGCAGATCCTTTTAGGCAATAACTTCATGCGTGTACCACATCGTAAGGCCATTTTAGAGGTTTTTGGCCCAGTTCCAGGGTTGGTCAATAAATCAGACCTCAAACCTGCAAATCAGTCAAAGAATGAATTATTTTCCAAAAAAATCATTGTTTCAAAAAGTATAGTGTGAAATTTATATAATACGCCAAATGAAAAGCTCTTTGTACATGGCCGCATACTTCTGATCAGTGAGCTACTCCGAAAATTAGATAAATGCACATAAAGGAAGGATTCGGTTAACGAAACCTTCAAATTTGCTATCAGATGTATTTTTGAGTCCACAAAAATGTTTTCGAGTAATCTTATTCCGCTAAGATATGAAGCACGTTTCTGTGATGTCGGATCTAATAAAGAAACCGTAATTTTATGTATAAAAATGATTTAATTTTCAAAATTAAATTAAAATCCATTTGAATTAACATAGCTTATTAAAACCCTCAGTTATTGTCAATATGAATAGGCAGTACAAATGCAGACCACACGATATTGCTCGTTAAATAATGCGACGGGTACTTTCATTACTGAGTAATTTATTTCTAAATTATCAAATGCCCTCTCCTCTTTTTGGACTATGTTAGACGTGACTAAAATAACTTTCCCATATTATCTGTCATCACAAAGCAAACAATCCATGGATATGCGCTGAAATAACTTCACACGTATTCTTTTGTATAATGCAACATCTCACTTGATGACTTAAACGAATAAAAACTGTCACACTTTAGATGAAAAAAATTCACATTATATTTTTGCATAAACTGTAAAATAATAGGCAACAAATGTCAAATTAAAACCTAAACGTTACCTGAACAGTCACTATACTATGCTCTAACCGACCTTGTAATAGACTAAATGCAGGTGGTGTGTTGGGACCCAGGCAAAATCCGCGGTTTGGGATTGGCGGACGACTGGTCTTATGCCAACCAATCCCGAAAACTTCGAAATGTCCTGGTACACATGCTGTGATTATTTCATTCTTTTGTCAAGTCTGAATTACAAGTACATTACATTTGCAGAGGTCACTTCATGTAGTTTTCAATAATTCTTAGTGAGTTAACTTTTGTTTATAATTAGTGTATTTCCGTGCCACGTTATGCTTTCTTACTTATGTTTTTATAGGTGCTTTGAATAAACCATATATCAAAACAGTTTGTGTAAATCATGCCTAAACGAACCTTGCACACGTATATTTAAGTCACTATCTTAGACTTAGCATATATAAAACTTGTAGAGTATTATTTAAACGAGTCATTTAAATGAAATGCTAACTTCACCCAAAGTCATGTAAAAAAGTCTCACATTGTTACATCACAAATTTTAGTTAAATTCGCCGATCACTTAGCCGCTCTGATGTTTTTAACCATCTTTACTAGTTAGTTAATTAAATGGGCTACTAGTGCCCCTGCGTTATGCCTCCATTACGCAGTCATTTTTAAAATACTTTCGCCTGTCCCCTTTTAGAATATGCGCGATATTTTCCGTCTCGTGTTGACTACAAGCGTCAAACATCAAGCACGCGCTGTCCGACAATGGAGCCTCCGAAATCAGCGATGTTGTTAATTACAAAACTGTATTCTCTGAAACTAACTCTCCTAAGCCTCATGATTTACGAAACAGCAATTTCCACTCCAAAGGATAAATCAATGCTTGAACTTATGAAATCCGTACAATCTGGGAATGTCGAAAAAAGAACAAACACGTACTTTTTTGCCGATGTCGAAACCACCATTCACACAAACGCTGGGGAGAAAGCAGAACTACCTTGCCTAGTTTATGGTATTGATCTCTCTTCGACGGTGGTAAGTAGGTAGCATATTAATTTATGTTGAATTCTTTCTAAATGTGCAAGATGGAGAGGACGCTCTCGGTGATCTAGTCTCTAGTGCGGAATTTGGTAGAAAGGATAGATAAGTCTTTTTAGGAGTACTATGGCTGAAGTTAATATAAATACGTAGTTTGCAAGAAACATATATTTATGTATAAAAGTTTGTTGGTTTTCGTTAAAAAGCTGGATTGACAGACGCCTTTAGTCATTTAAAGTGAAATGCGGAGCATCCAATAAATACAGCCCGTTGTATAAGAACAATGAGAGTTTTTCATTATCATACAGGTAGATTTGAAAACGCTGTTTTCATAAAACTTGATCAAGATCATATGGGAGCCTAAGAAAGGCACTACAGTTTACAAGATCTGTGATAGCAACAGGGCAACAAATAATTTATATCTCAAAAAAATTTTTATAAGCTTTCCCTAAAATAGTCATAATTGCAGCATATTTCAAAATATTGCCACATTTCCATACATGGATATTGCTGGCAAACATCAGCTTACAATTACAACATTACAGCATTAGTCAAAATATTACAAATTTAAAGGCAAGGACAGAAAACGGTTTGTGTCTTCTTATTCGGACATGCAAAGACACTGGAAATCCTTCGGATAAGAAGTGACACGCCCGGTTGTATTCTGTAAAATATGTAATGGATTGACCGCAATGAATAATGCCAAATTCGAAAAATAAAAATTATTCATGGTTTTTTTCGTAAACAAATTTTTTTTTCACGAAAACTCGCGCGTAGTACCGAAGAAAATTATTAATTCAAAACAAAACAAGACAGAAAAGTCTAATTTTTATCTAAACTATCAGTTGCCATTTCAGCTCAAGGAAGGCCATATGTGCACATTCTATATTATTGCTACTTCAGGCCAGAATGCACATTCAACACGCTTATGGGTTTCTAGAAGAATATTGGTTATTCCCAAATAACTGATACATACTGGGGTACTACTTAGTGTGTAGGCTCTTTTGCTGTATCAAATGAGTAAAATACGACTGATGTTCGATAATAAGTTCAAGAAAGTGTAAGGTGACGTACAGATATGAAAGAAATACAGATGGTAGTTGGATTATCCTACTTGATATAAGTTGGACTGTGTTATCGCTGTATATGTGATTACAGACACTACCGGATGAATACTGTCAATCATTTAAACGTTTACTTAACACTGCCTACAAACTCGTGGCATATGCTTACAAAGGCGTGTATAATTAATTATCTTACTGGAATGACGAAAGAATGAACAGAACAAGTGATGTCCGCCAAATTTGCGGTTTGAACTAGGGATGGTTGTGATAAAACAGTCCGCAATGTCCAAATCTCGCGCTATTATGTCCTACGTTTAATAAAAGTATGTGTTGTTTAATATTACAAGTATACATACAGGTAGGTGCACAAAGTATTTTGAGTGGTTTAAATATTTTCAAATTAAATTGTTCTTCAAGAAAGCCCAGACCTACGGCCTAATTTTCTACATTTGGTCGCAATTTAAAACCGACTAATCTGTGCGGGCAAATTACTAGAAATGGAATACACTTCAATTTGCTTCCGTGAATTAATAGCCACTTTTCATATTCCACACCGACAGATTTACGTTTTACTTTCAAAGATCAATTTTCAACGCCACATTCATGCAGTACCTCAAAGAGGTTTTCTGCAACTATAAAACTAACTTCAGGAACAGTCTGATCAAGAGTTCGATTCCAAATTTTTAAGTGCGGTTTTTAAAGAGAAAAGAGCCGGCGACTGCAATTCGGTCTAATTAAAGCAAAAGCAAGGTTGATTTAATTGTTTCTACCATATTAACACGAACCTTGTGATTTTGAACTTAAAGGCTTTTGTCTATAAACGTTCTAGAATATAATCACAAACTTTACTGTAACACAGTCGTTGGTCTTTCTTTACCATTTCTTATTCGTGTGTATTTTTAATATTCAGCAGTCAAATTCTATATTGCAATCTGAGATTACAAACTAACACCTCCAAAAAATTTAAGCATTAAAATTATAAAGCATCGATAAGTATTTGGATTCGGACGTCCAGTAAAAGCTGGCACAACCCTAGCTGTACTGCTGTTAATATTTTCCAGATTTCATGGTGGAAAGCCGGCGATTTTCAAGAAATCTCTTTGGGCCTTGAAGCACGAAAACACCGCTTCTTTCTGCCAAGACGATTTTACGAAGATTGGACCCTCGTAATTGAAAACACTGAGAAAAAGGACACTGGATTTTATGCATGTCAGATCAATTCCGACAAACTTTTGGAAAAGATATTTTATTTGAACGTTACAGGTAAGGTCAATAAACGTTTGGTAGTTTGCTTTGTTAAATGTTCCTGTTAAAGTAAACATCTGATTATGGTTGGTTAAAATCAAATAGCTCACTCTCAGTTTAAAGATAGTGTGTAATTTGCGTTAAAAGCACTTACATCTGAATATTCACATAAACCATTAAATTTCTTTAAACAAGTTTGTTGTATTCTAATGCAATTTTAACAAACGTTAGTCAGCGCAGTGCATCTGATTTATTACTATTAGCAGTTTTATCGTTTTTTACACTTGAGTTTTTTATAACAGCATGACAAATCGGTTACTAGTGTCCCGATAACTAGTTTAAAATGAGGTAGTTCTAAAACACAGGACTATTTCAAGTTAATTTCTTAATTTACTAAAATAGTTTGAAACATGCTCAGAGCAACTACGCGTTTGGATTACAAGGTTAATAGTCACAGATGTGAATCTGTAGTCTTTAATAATAAGGAGACATAAGTGGGGCGGCCATGCAAATTTACGGTTTTCGCTGACCAACATAAATATTGTCTTTGCTATAATTGTAAAATTTGTAAGTTAGAATTTGCACGCAGTTATTGATATTTTTACTTTGACAACCCTGACATATCGTTACTTGCTTGCATTAAGTCGCAAGATGAACGCTTGTAAAAACACAGCAATTACGTGCTCGCGTCTAGATGATATTTAACGTACCGCCAAATGTTATCAAAATACTTCAGTCGTGGTTTTTAGCATATAAATAACGACACAGTAAGTGGTGCTTTAGAAGTAATAAGAATTAGACTAGCACATAAGCTAACCCATAGACGTTGTTATTCGAAAAATAAGCTGTAATTATATTGGTCAAGGGTTCCCAAAACACTTGAATACCACTGCTCTTTAGCAGATGCTTACAAAATCCGCATAGATTCGTGAAGCATTTTAGAGTGTTGTCTCGTAAAAGAATATTTGGACCCCATTGCGCACATGCATAATCCAGCAAAGACAAAAATATAGTAGTATTCGCAACGTTAACATATTTGTCAGTAAAACGCTGTTATCATGCATAAAAAAGAATTTGTTTATAGTGATCCATGCGGTTTTACTGCCTAGTAGATAGCAAAAGCTGAGTTAATTTCATATGTTAACATTATTCGTCTTCGTTTTTCTGTTGTCATGTTTTTCTACCTATTTTCCTATCAAAAACAAATTACCTTTGTATATATCCTCTTATACATAGAGCCATACTGCGCGTAGATGGCAATCGCGTTCGAGGGCAAATATTTCCTTTTAATTTGCTTTAGTTTTCATGTTTTTTTACCTTAGATCAGAATAAGTTAGGTAGCTGAGCGTTTTTGAAGTTCGGATACATCATTTATTAAAGGTCCCAATAGATTATGCACAAACAAAGCTCATGCGTTAAGATAACAAATTACTGATGTTTAGTCAGCTTGATGACCTTTTGTATTTTCGACGAACAAAATCCTGTCGAATGCATGAACATTTTTTGCAATTAGTAAAAATCGGTCTTCCTTCTAATCTTTTCGCAATTCCGTCGCATTTGCGGAAAAGGTCGTCGACGCACAAAATGCGGATGGTAAATTTAGCTGTTTAATGCTTAGGTGAGGTAAAACACGGTCCCAAATTATACAGTAGCTTGTATTGAAGACACTTAAATTCAAATCATATTTTTGTTATCCAGGGAATAAACGCTTGGAACTGCAGTTTCACGAGAGGCTTCCCGACGTTTATCAATTGACAAGCCCCATCATTTGCATATAAATACAGACAAACACACATCTAACCTATACAGGATGGTGCTTGAAAGACATAGCAATCGAACATATTCGTCTGGATCAGCACAAAAGTTGTCTATTCTGGTTAGACAGCTAAAACTTACAAAGCGCACAATAGTTTGAAACAAAATTTGTTTAAACATGCAATTAGCCAGTATATTATGCACTGCCGGTTTTTGTACTTCAGAGCATTGTTTTTAGTATAAAAGGAGAAGCCTGGCCGATAAAAGAGACTATTTGTCCAGTATTCTGTGTTTTGGAAGTTGAGCAGGAGTCCAGAATAAGCAATTACTTGTTAGGATAATGTGGTAGGCAGAATGAGTAGAATGGTCATTTTTCCAATTTGGAATGTGCAATTCACTGACACAAATTAGCCGTCGCGGATGAATACCAGAGTTGTGATCATGCATTCGCTTATGGCAGTTTTGCCGCCATGGCAGGGCTAAACGCATAATGGTGTTTTCTGTTAAATAAAGTGTGCATTTTGTTCTGTTAATCTTTGCAAATCATGTAAACTGTAATGCAATAATGAGTGCGTTGCAGACTTTCAGACTTTAGATACTGAAATATGGTGTGGGGAACATTGCACTCGTCCATAACAATGACTTCACTTAAATTTTGGAAAAATGATAAAGTGAAACAGTTATATGTCCTCGGTATTCAAAACGAGGTCAGTTAATGCATACAGAGGTTCAAATCTCAGTTAGTGCTGTATACCTCAAATATTTCTGCTTATGATTTTGCAAGAGCCATTGCGAAAGCAAGCACTTCATCCCTATTATTATTGCAGGGAATGTCCAAGAGACAACAGCGGACTCAGAATTCCTAAAAGATGAAGAACTGCCAAAATCTATTATAAAAGGTAAATTGTCTACTTTTTTACCAAACGTGTTAAATTTTTTGGAAATACAGACTAATGCAGTGCATTTAGACTAGAACACTGGGATATTTTGATCGATTAATAAATTTTTTCCCTTATGCAAATATTTTCAATTCGGCAAACATTCTACATGCCAATTCATTTTCCACAGAATTGTCTACGGTCCAGGCAGGGTAAATGAAAGATAATTTCTATAATTATGCTCAAATAAGGTAAAATAAATTAAATACCTAACTTAAAATAAAAACGCAAAGAGCCATCAAAAATGAAGTCCTACGAAACGTCAAACTCATGGGTATTCTTATAAAATTACAAAGAGTAGAAAATTTTAATTGTTTACAATTAGACTTTTTTAGCAAGACCGTTGACTGAGTATTAAATTGAAGTTGTAGCCTATCGATTGGCACACGTCAGAATAACTTCAATTAGAAATTCTAGTTTTAAGAAAATACTGCCCAGATTTTATTCTATCATTTTGATGCATTTTTGCACTGCATTGCGTGAAAATGTAGAACATGACAAGATCAAACCTTTTGACAATTATTGCGTATACTGCACCAGAACTACAAAATATGTCAACTTCACTGTAAAATCCAAATTATTTATTGCAAATTTTAAAGGTCAACGACCAATTAAACATTTAAATTAAATGCCGTTAGACACCAATGTAGTGCATTGCTTAATCGAACTTTCGGCGCTTTTTCAAATTGGATTGTTATCTAGATTAATTTAAAAAAAGCTGGATTACCGAATAATCTTGTAGGAATACTAACAGTGAGTAGGGGATAATGGTAATATTTAATCGTGATTTATAAGTGCAAATGTCAGTAAATTTTTATTTGTATGTAAAAGAGGGCACAAAAACGCAGCGTGTTCGGATGAATTATATTTTGTTTGAAATGTACTGGTTTGTTATTAAAATAAAAACAAACAGTTTTGTTTTCTAATCATACCGTGCGACGCATATTTGCCAAAAGGAATGCTCTAAACTAGGACATTATCTTATAAAAAAATTTACATATTCCGTAACATAAGAGAAGTCTTGTAGCAAAGAAAACCATTCAGATATGTTGGAATTCAACAGTTTCTTGCTTAGATGTGATTTACTAGGATGACTTTGCTTATTACCAACCATTTTTTCGCCTTGTGTGTGTCAATAAACTCCGCATTATTCTCTATGTTAATAAACGCCAATATGATGTTCTTCCTGCACTTATAAACCTGTAACTTGACTAATCAATTGGCAGATTTTTCTATTAAATCACAGCTTACATTAAAATACGTTAATTACATGTCTGAGGTTTTCATAAAAATAATGAAAATAACAACATGGTTTTAGTGGTTCTAATATGGACACAAAAATCATCTCAAGCGACCTCCATTAATCTCTACTGTGGATGTTTAGCGGCTAGACGACCCGGACCTACAAGTTAATTAAGCACGTGATTATTTCTCATAATGCATTACCGTAACGCAACATAGGGTTAAAACATATTACAGGTTATTGGCAAGATACACAAAATAAATCTCCATCCCTTAGTCTTTATAATTGTATTCTTAATCAAAAGTGCGCCAAAGGGCTTAATTGCACCCCGGAATTGTTGTCCTACAGAAAAAGAAAAAGTTACTGGTTGGCAGGAACTGCGATTTGACTTATGCTGACTTGTGACATAAGGTCACTGCCTTTGGTTTGTGTGAAATTAGTTAATCTATTTTCTTCGTGGATTTGCTTCATTCCTTTAAAAATTGAGAGAAAACGTTCAATTGATGTATAACTAAGCATTAATGTTACTGTACTGGAGAAAAGATAAAACCATCAATATCCAAAAGAGGGGATAAGTAAGGGTTAGAATTAACTTTGGACCGCAAATATGTCACTAAGTTGAAAGAGCCCTGGTCATGTACGGCAATTTAATAAAAAGTGTCATTTTACGTGTTCAACAAATGCAAAAAAGAATCTTATGGGCACTCGTAACATTCTTTTTAGAGAAAACCACAGCTAAAACTGCAGTGATAATTGACTGGAATAGTCTGCGCAATTAGTATGAGGTATAGGATACACAGCAGAGTTTAAGACCTGCGACGATCATTCTATTGAGGTATATGCAACCACCAACAGCACCATAACATGTTTTCCGCTTGTGAGCATCTGTAAATAAACAGATCAAATTTACACGAAACTATTTTTCAGGATTGTCAAGATTCTCGTGGTGGTATTCAGAAGATAACTTGGCCAAAATTTCTCCTTCTCGATAAATTCGCGCTAGGTCACTACCTATGCAATAAATGTGCTAACTCACGAGGTGTTGAACTAAATTATAAATGCATTTTTGTCTCGAAAAGATTCTTTATAAATTCAAATATATTCCGTAGAAAACACATATAGCAATATCTATTTGTTGGTTAAATTTTTAAAAAAATGGATTTTATTCAAATTAAGTGTTTTAAAGGAAGCTATAGTTAATTTTGAGAACCGTTCTAATTATGGTATTTTTAAGACTGTGAACTGCATATTTATGACGCATCCTGTCTCCACACTTACTACTTTTGTATGAAAAATCTACAATATGGCTTAAATCCACCTATAAATTTTATAAACCCCGAATAGTTTCCTCTAAATAACGTATAGAAATTTACGATTTTCCTTTCACGGAAAATATGGACTTTGTAGTTTGGTAACCCCGAGTGCAGGTATGAAATATGTCAGCTTTTAAATATTTCGAGTGTTAAGGGTTTTAAAGACAAATTATCCCCTTTTTAAAAGCATAGGATTGGAAGAATAGCAAAATAATGGATGGCATGACAAGGTTACTGAAATATCTTAGGATTATGCTGCATGATAACTAATATTACAATTTCACTTAAGTAACTTCTCGACGGATAAGTGCATTTCAGAAGTTCGTTTAACATTTAATGAGTAGTATATCTACTATACATAGGAACGGTGTAGAAATAAAAGATGTCAGCGACTAGAGAGAGAGATAAAAGTTTATCTTAAAACACGGAGACCGATCTCGTGCTCGCAAAAGAACCATTTTCAGGCTCCTCAACTACCGTGGTCAAAGGTAGTGTA
Organism: Spirometra erinaceieuropaei; assembly: GCA_902702965.1. Classification (NCBI taxonomy): domain Eukaryota; kingdom Metazoa; phylum Platyhelminthes; class Cestoda; order Diphyllobothriidea; family Diphyllobothriidae; genus Spirometra; species Spirometra erinaceieuropaei. The sequence continues at coordinate 778,996 of CACRXP010000262.1, forward strand.
CTCGGCAACTCTTCATGCCCTTCCCCTCTCACTTCGTCATTGGAATTGGCCGTTATTATGTCCGTCCCCTCTTATATTCTCACACTTGGCTTTTGTCTTAAGACAGCCAGTCCTTTTTATTCTACCCAGTTCCAATTAAAATGTGCTGGCCTGACGAGAAATAATCGAAGACAAGCATATACTTGCAAACTGAGCTCCTGAAAACCATGTTTAATAATATCCCGTAAGCCTGCACTGGTACTTGGCTGAGCAAAACTAATAACACATTTGCGTGCGGCCACTCAGCTGGATGTAGAACAATTGGTAAGGCAATCCGATTGGTATTAAATTTCTGATTTTTGAGGCGTTAAAGAAAACTCATGGATTTAAAATAACGCATAAGATACGAAGGCACATGTATTAGTGGTAGGGGGCGCTCACCGATCGTTCACACGGAACTCACTCGTTCCGTTGTGCCTTAAGGGCTCTCTCTCGAGCCCAACCAGCAGCCGCACAGCGACGCATGATATATAGGCAGAATGGTATTACCGACAAAGATAAGGGAGACTGGACTGACCATTTCTGGCTTATTAGCCGTCATCAGCCAGCCATAACCAAGCCCGAAGTGTGGAACACCCGAGCCTCGAACTCGCGACCTGTTGGTTTAGAAGTCCACGCCTCAACCCACCGGGCCACGAGCCCGTATTAGTAAGTCAACATATCCGTTCCTTCAATATATTATAATTTGTCAAGTTCCCGGCGACTCAGTCTGCGGAAAAAGGTATTAGGCCTATTAGGGCATATTTCAAAGCATCGATTTTTCACGCAGAAAGTTTTCTGGTATCGAGGCACAACTAAAGTACTGAACGGTTAGACACTTACAGTGAATTATTGATGACTTTCCACGGCCACGAAAAATGTATTAGGAAACTGCAAGTCAAATCTAACTGAAAACGTTACGTGTGTTTATAACATCCTACTGGGGTCCGCCTGAATTCGGTCCAATGCACTTTGAGAAGAAAATCCTAGGCGAGCTGATCGATTACTCGCACACACGGGCCGATCAAGCTCGAGAGGTGCAGCCAATGAGAAGGCACCATGATCATGCTGACAGCGCGCTAGAGCAAACGCGCGTGGCCCCGACTGTATTACTGGCCCTTGTTCTTGGAAACGTAGACATTCCCGACAAAAAACAATTTAGCTGCCAGCGATATCGAACAATACTTGCGCACCAAATAAGACTTGAAAATGAATTTCGTGCAATAGATCACTTGCAGACCACAACGTTTAGCGTTTACCAGTCGGGTGAAATGTGAAAAAATCTGAAGGGTTTATTTACGTACTTCTCGCAGCAGGAGGCCAGTAAGTTTAACTGATACCGGATGACGCCACAGATAATTTTCAAGATTACTCAGAGAGGAAAATTTGAGTTCATATTGCCTTAACGCAGCGTACCAATAAACAAAAACTCGGCGTTACCGCTGTTACTCACCACCTCTACACTGTACTGCCTCACTTCTTTTTTAATGGCACATTTTATAGTAATCACTAACAGATTAAGCGGATGTTTGGAACTTTTTGAAGACCTTGTATTGCACAGTTAATAGACTGGTCGATACGCTGGCAACAGCAATTGTGAGAGGCTTTTGTTGATGATATGTGCATTGAATAAATTCTTTTTGATCTTGGGAAGGCCAAATGAAACGCTTTAGTTTGTTTGGAAAGGTTTCCGAAATGATAGTGGAACGTTGTTGTTTGGATAAAGATTTCAAGTGTGTTACGTTCAAAACATGACTCAAGCATGAGAACTATGGCAAAGCGGTCGCTTTAAATAAGGCATGATATTCTGCAATCTAAACTTAGGCAATAATTGCGCTGCGCACAGTATTTTGCCCAAATAATAGCCGCGCTGTTGAAACGAAAAATGAATTCATTCGTGCTAACAACCGGTCAAGCCTAGCAAGTTTTAGACTTTTCTTGTGTTTTCAAAGGTAAAAGACTGTGAAGGCCATCTAACAGAAAAAACTGTTCCACTTGCACTTAGCGTTATCCGCAAGCTAAATAAATGTTGAAATAAAGTCATATGTTAAAATTCACATCGTACAATTTAATTTTAATATACACATTCCGTACAATCTGGCCCAGATGGGGCAGACTATGGTCGATTAAAATACTTCCAGCAGTGTTTTCATTGTTGGATATTGAAAAAGTTAACTTTAAAAAACGTAAGGCTAGACGGTTCCTGACAGAACATAAAAACCACTCCGCCTTCCCTCCTTACATAATCAAATCTTTAATGACATATTGCACGGTTCTTGTCCACTTGTTTCATTTAATCTGTTTTCAGACGCGGAAGTTATACCTCAGAAGGCAGTGGAACCGGTTACTTTAGCAGGAACACCAACCACGAAAATCGCTTACGGCCAAACCAGCAAAGCAATTTCCCACACCTTTGGGTGCATTTTGTCTTTCAGTGGGATGTTTTTGAAACTGTGCATTACAAGTTAAGAACATGGTTCCAGTTATTCATTTTGTCTACCATTGCATTCAAAAACGCCTTAAAATATACTCGCTTATGTGCGGTGCCTGCTTTTCCGGCAAACACAAACGGCTGGCGTTCCGAGTTTTGACAGACGGACAAAAAGTATGTGAAAAGTTGAAACGTCGGAACAGCCGAAAGACGCGCTGCAAGACCGTTAATGTATGATTGAGATTTCATTTTTATAAAGCAGACGCGCAGTGTTGGCGTTTAGATCTTTTTCCGTATTATATCAGGTTAGTTGTGAATAGGATTCCTTAAAGGTCTTTATTGCACTCTAGGCGGTCCCCGTCATAGAAGCAAGTAACACAGAGTCGTGAACCGATTACTTTTACAGTAGTCGGCGTATGTTGCATAAAAAACTTTTTTCATCGACAGAACTTTTTATTTTTATACAGGTTATTTTTTCCCTCAAAATTATGTATAATACGTAGCACTTACATACTCTGGTCAGAGTGGTTTGGAGGTAAGATAAGGCTAGTACGAACGCTCATTTTCAATTTGCCCAGACGCTGGCAAACACAAAGGCCATGTGTGCAATATTTTTTTTGTCAATTATAAATGATCCATAATTTGTTCATAAATGTATACTTTCAATAGTTATAAATTTCACCATTCATCCAAAAGTAGCCATTTTTTCATAACTAAAAAATTCCTCTGACCAAAAAATAAATCAGATTGTAGTATTTTGCTTTACGCTGCAGATGCCAGATGATAATCTTCCGGGCTTCGATCGATTTTATCAGGTTAAACATTGACTGGCATGACGAACCCTAAATTTCTTAGGAATCAGTGCCCACGATGACTAAATACTCAGGTTCAAGAGGCATACACAAACAAAAATTTACATTAAGCACTAAGAATAAAAACAAACGGTAAATCAAGGATTTGCCTAATGCCTAACTTTAGCATCCATTAAAATAAGGCCGCAAGTAGCTTTCAAAAGTGGAGGTGCTTTTTATGTGATAAGTATCGACATAAGACCAGGTCGGCAACATCTAACTAATAACTAAATAACAGAACTCTAAAGAATACGTATCGCATAATCATATCGACACTGGATTATACTCTAAAATAATCTGAAATTGAAGCATACCTGATTACTACGTAAAATTTTTTAATTCACAGAAATACCCCTAGTGATTCAACAGAAACTCTTCATAGTCGATGCGTTTTGACGGCAGGAACGATAGTTTAGCAAGAGTTGGAATGGGGTAGTACCACTGATATATCGGGAGGACTTATTACGTGAGTAATTACGAAATATTTCAATCCGCCTGAAGCCTACTGGGTTACAAACACTTACTTTAGTCAAATCGTACACGGTTTGTGTCTGATTGTATTGACTTATGAAGGGTCTACAGCATACGAAAGTGGGCATGTTTAAAATACGGATAAAATATCCTAAACTACGCTATAAAAACGTTTAGCGTGACGATTTTGGACGCCTCTTGATCAAGTACAGTTATTTGCGGCTTGTAAGGCTATTTGAAAATGTTGTAGCGGTCAGGGAGAACGAATTAAAGTAAGGAACACACAACGGCCCATTTTTTCTATTGACAGAGGACAGAGATCTGTGGATGCAAGTACATTCTGTAGAGAGGTTGGGTTAGCGTGAGTTGTTGGCTGGGTTTTAGGGTCAGAACGAGGCGCAAGCTGGGCAGTGCATGAGAAGCGGTGTCGGGTTTGCGCGAGTCTGACGTCTTTGTGTCAATTTGATTGGTGGAGTCGGAGGATTGTATGATCACAGTGTCCCAGGAGTCAAGGTCAGGCCAGTGGGGAAAAGCCAGACCGCCCGACCCACGTGAGGTGGCGCAAGATCGTGGGCGCGGCTGGAGCTAGACGTAGCTGGACAACAGTCGTCTCGCATAAAACCTAAAGAGTGTTTGTGTGTTAACGGCACGCCTGTGTGTTAGCATACTGGCTGATAATAACGATACAACAAGGTAAAGGAAGCAGTTCGGAAGAAGATGCGATCGCTGAAACCAGGTTTTTCCAGACATGACGTTTCGGATACTCACACCTCTCTATCAGTTAAGACCGTCGCAGATAAACAGGGTGGTGGCGCAAGGGGTGCAGGATTTATAGCCCGTAGTTTCTACATGACCACAGGCCAACTATAACTGACAACTTCCGCAATCATTGTTGTGGTATCAAAGTTAGTACGATGAATACTTATTGTTTCGCACCCGAGTCGTAAATTAGCCAAATAAAATCGACGTTTTAGATTTTTGGCGTAATAGCTATTCAACAGTTCTGTTCACCGCCAACGGTAGTGCCTGTCACCTCCACCATTCGTGAATGGCTAGGTACTATGCGCACGAAGTCTCTACACAAAATATGCGGCCTGTAGGTCATTGCTCTCTTTTTTGACACAGGGGTGGAAACCATGTTTGAAGCAGCTCGCGGCTCACGCGGTTGTCGCCTTTTGCATGAATTTCGATTTAATCGTTCTTGATGGTGTGGCCGTGTGCCGTCGAATGAGCCGCGAAATGAGAGTTATAGTCATTTGTTTCCATTGTTGCTGCATGTCCGTGCATTCATATTCGTAGAAATCTCTGAGTTACGGCGGCGTGGTTGATTTGTCTGCCGGTGCACTTCATTGGCAAATGACACCAAACGTTTTTTGTCGTGGTAGTGAATCTTGCGGTTTCGTGACTTAGCGCTTGATAGTGGCTTTTGGTCTGCATACAAGTCCAAATATAATTGGTATGAGCAGGCGGCTGTCGGCATCCGTGATGTTTCTTACTTGCGAGCGCCCTCGCTAAAATTTTGGAAAGTTTATACTGGGTCTCTCGTCTCGTTTAAGCAAACGCCGATTGACAAAGTTTCACGACTAACCATCCACTCTGAGCACCCCTCGAAGATATTGTAGCTCAGCAACTTTGTCTGTAATGCGCCGGTATAGCGCCCTTTATGCAATTGTGTTCGTCAATGATTTGGGTGTTGATTGCTGAAGTTCAGTACTTATGTCGTATTTATCGCCCTCCTGAACATATTAGCCTTTGATCATTACGTCAAACGAGGACATCAAGAAAAGCCAGTTGGTTGATCTCTTCTCCCTCCATCGTAAAATTTGGTCCAATAAGACAGCACTGGGAAGTTCTCTGGGTGTTAACACTTACGTCCCGTCCGAAGACAACAAAGGTACCATACATCGACTGAAGCCACCATTCTGATCTTTTGTTTCAAAAGGCCGGCGACTCTGACGGTTGCAAGACAGTTTTATCTACGAGTTTTGAATTGGTTTGCGGTTCACCTGCTCGTGGGTCGTTCCGTTAAAAGTGAAGTAGGTCTAAAGGCGGAACTTTTGAAAATAGGGAACTTCAGAGTGTTACAGGCAATTCTTTGTTTTATATTATTCATTTCCATATTAATTTGATGGGCTCGGCTGCAAAATCTTGTGACACAAATGTAAAGGTGTCATAACACTTAGTGACACCATGACGTCTTTTAGAAGAAGGTCTCCCCCTCTAAGCTTCCCCAACAATTGTGTTCAGGAGCCGACTGGAATATCTGAATCGATGATCGAAAATTCAGAACGCATGAGCAGCCACTTTCCTAGTCGGTAACTTGGATTGACTTTCTGTGAGACGGTGTGTCGAAAAGAAGCGCCCTTCTTATGCACAATGGAGAAACAACTGAATCGAAGCAAGGCTTTTTCTTGCGCACTTGCCATACGCCGGCCAATCGGTAATATTACACCTGAGTTCCATATTGCCATTAACGTCGCCTTGGTTTTAGGTGCAGAGTAGCAATCACGCCAACAATCCGAATTCCGCAACTAACGACTCAGGTGCAAACTAACAAGAATTCAGCGCATCAACTTCGATGACACAACGATGAATGTGAAAGCTGCCAGTTAAAGTAGGCATGCGGTTGTATGGAAACTTTGGGCTATAAATACTGCCACCGAGTCTGGGAGCGAATGTACATGTCAGACGAACAAAACCCCTACTTTTATTTAAAATTGGCATGGTTTTCGCGACCACCGACTGAAAACCAGGCGACAGAAAATATAGCACTGTAGCGGCTCCATTATTAGTAAAAATGGGGTTGCTATAGATAATAAAACATATCAGAAAAGATGCATTTGTTTAAGTAGAATTGACAGAAATTAAAATGCTTCCTATATTATTTCAGTTTTGAGCCACGTTTTAAAGGCCGATGTCGTTTTTGTTACATTTCCTTGTGGACTAAGCGTAAACGAATGTTACATGTGTACACATTTGGTTGATATATCTGTTTTAGTGGTCACTTGCGAAATGGCTGCTTATGTGGCGGTTTGCTCTATGATTGCTTTTGGAAATGTGGGAAGAATCATTGAACCCATCTCTAAAGAATGGCCCGGCTGAACGAGCTATTGCTTTCTAATAGTTACAGTATTTCGGAATTATTTTGGATCAAGAAACGAACGATATATACGGGGGTTAATCGATCAAAGGCCTAAATACAGTGTCACTTTGCTGACTCATCTTCACAGAAAATGAGAATGACGCTTTGTCTCATTATCTACGAATGACTTATTGCTCATGCTATTCAGCCCTGTCCCAGACTAAGCAATATTTTTTGTCAAACGTTTTTGAATCGTGGCCCCCGTATATTTGGAGTGACAAATGAAAATATTGCACTTGTTCGACTTAATTAGTCACATAATCTGGGTGATTAACAAACATAAATATTTACATAGACACACAAGGTCTTGGAGTTCTGATAAAGTTAGTGTGCATGAGAACGTGTTTTTACTTTTAAAATGAGAAATTAGACATTTCGAAAAGCTAAGGAGCAGAATAACAAAATGATTAGGGAAATAGGCCCTATGCGTTTACCAACGCTGAGCAAACTGGCAAGAATGAATTGCAGGAGAATAATCCCGCAGCATGGGCCAGTTTTTTTGTTTTAGTTTATCCGGCAGCTTCCGAATTCACTTTTAGTCGTAGTTTTTATTAGTGACGAAAAGTGGACCCCTCGTTATAAGATTAAATGTCATCGTCGGTAAATCAGTTTTCGGTATTGAGCAGTCTAATTAGGCAAGAGAAGGTTCTTTCTTCATGAAGATCATGATTAGCATATAAACGAAATGGGAAGATTCCGCTATCAAAAATTGCTGTTTAGTAATCAGATATTTAGCGCTTACGTCCATCGCGGGTAACGTTACCATTTAAAAACAACATAAAGAAGGCTTTTCTCCAGTGAGAACTAGTAAATAATAGGCAAATGTATGAAATGAATCCTTAATTCAGCGCATATACGAAATACGCAGGGGTTAAGAAGAATTTGTAGTTATTTGCACGCTGCTGCTTCTGCGACCAACGCGCTGTTGACCTTGTTCGGTTAAATAATCTTCCACGTAATATTGCGCAAATATTTTCTGACAACCGTTTTTTTAAACATACGCAAATGTTCAACATTGTCTGACAGGTATTATTGTTGCCTAGATAAAAAGACATGCTTAATAAACTTTATAAGTAAAGAAATTCAATCAACTTAGGAGAATTTGTTGCGAATTTTAACAGTCTTCTATAACAGTCTTCTTAAATATCCCTTCAGAAGTTTATTTTATAAGTATTCGCTGAAATGTTTGTGAATTTTGTGCACTCACGTTTTCTAATGTGCTAGACAAACCGACAACAACGCTTTCGTAGCCATTTGTGTTCAGTTCTAACTGCATATAAAATTGGGGTTTAAAAAGAAAGTCCTCGCGAAAGAAAATAAAGTGGGAGTCAGTAGTTCTTCTTGAATGTTTGTTAGCAAGTGAACAAACGTCTAAGCAAAGAGCTCTTAAAAACTCAAAGAAACATATTGTTGGTTCTCTCGTTTCTAATGAATTTCTTGTAAGCAATTCTCTCGTGGAAAATCATACCAGAGCCAAAGCCATACCAAAGCCATTTATTTAGCACTACGGACTTTGACTTAAAAAAGGCTAGGATATATTATTAAATGCCAGTCAAAATAACGTTCCAGAGATACTGAAATGCAGTTCTTTCAAATTTTCTGTACAAAATAACATTGAATCTTATATAATACTACGTCCTTCTAGATCCATTTTTTGTCGCATTTATGTAAAGTGTCATGAAAGTCTCATTCATTTTGTTTTATGCCCCTTGCTCACTAAAACAAACTTCAGTAAACACTTTATTTTTATACCACACACTACTTTTATTCGTACCGAGGTTTTTTGCCCTTAAATGCCTGTTATCAACTACTGTAAATATCATCTCCTTCCCAGAAATAAAGAGCACCCTTAAACAAGTAACGACCTATAGCGATGTCCAAACTGTAGAACAATTAATTACACACGTATAAGCCCATATCAAGTTTTCACATAGTCAATTGTAATAATTAAATCCTTTTTGTACATACAGGTTGCGGTGCAAGATCAGCATACAGTTTGCTCTAAGTGGAAAATAGGAGGGTTGTACTAAGTGCCTAACTCGACTGCCGTTTCGAGCACATACTTCGGTCTACCTAACAGAGATTGAATCGGACACTGGTAAAGTCTTGCACAGGTGTTGCAATATATACAGAACGCACACTACTAAGTTCACGGATAGCTGATCGCGCAGCAGTGAGGGAAAGGAGTCGAGCACTAATGTTGCGGCTCGTTCAACGAGACCAAGCTAGACATACAGCTTAATGATGTCGAAATTCTTGATAGAGAGGAAAACTGCGCAAGACGCGACTGACGTGAGTTAGAGTAATCCGACTACCAGTCAATTGAAAATTTGAATACCCTCCAGATTACATATTCTTTGCTAGGGTTTTGCCTGGACGGATGAAATAGCCGCGCGTTAAGCGCGCGATTTACTGCCGTTGCTAGCGCTTTTGTCGAGGAGCCACACTAACCTCTAAAGCAAACGAGTGATGAGAATTCGATAAGCAACGACTCGCCTGAGGGACTATTGCGCCATTTGCAACACTCTGCGATTAGTGCACAAGCCGCTAGTTTTAATGCGTACACATTGGCACATAAACTACATCCTATAAACCCGCAATATCTTTGAAATATGCTAGCCAATCTGTTTCTCTATCTGGTGATAAAATCGGGTGTGAACGTAAAAAGAGAGCAAACTGGAGATCTTGCGCGAGCGATCTTTCTTTTTTCTTCTCAACTTCAAATTAAACTTTGCCTCTGTCGGCAATTACGACTTGTATCTAATCTTCAAACCAAGACTGGTTAGCGTCAGAGAATATATTCTTTTCGTAAGTAGGCCGACATCTTTTAAGGTGACACATTCGATATTATAAGAGAGCAACTTAATTGCCCATCAAGATTTAAAAAAACACAAAATATCTCTGGTAGTTGTTAGGAAAATTTTGGAAGGAAACATTTCCTAAAAGAAGGACGTAGATTTACTATTTACTCGTACGTGCATGTACTTTCTAATAATGTATTTTTCTACTTAAAATACTTACAGGATTTCACTAACAAAACATCTAATTATAATTTTAACTACCAATTCGACATCACAAAGACAAAGTAATTTTACCGATGAGGATTTCACGCATTTGTCTAGACTGGGAAAAAATAAACGGATGATTTAAAGATGTTCTTTGGAACTACGAATCTAAATTATGGACTCATGCTGCGCCTTAAGTGCATAGTGCTGAATAAGCCAGTTTATTTAATGAACCACTGTTATATTAAAATAGAGCGAAACTCTTAACTACTACCTGGGGTAGGTCATGGTGTCGTTATGGCCTTATCTGTTATTATTTATGTTTAACTGAACTATGGTTATGCAAAAGACACTACGATATGCTAGATACAATCTTTATTGTTGACGATATCAAAAACAGCATTTTTGGAAACCGTGGTTGCTAGCCAAGCGTTGAAACTAATGCCATTCAACAACTGTTCATCTCACTAATAACATGGCTTTTGACTTTGAGCCCCACTTAGTCGTCAGCTAAAAAGCTTATTGCTAGTTTCGGGCTGTTTGACGACAAAACGCCAATGTTTTTTATAGGTGTTTAGCATGGGTTCTATTCGCCCACCAAGTTGCAAAATAAAACGTATATTCACCCTTCCGATAACTCATATTTGAACAATGACTGTCACTTGCGATTCAGTTAGACTTCATCCTTTTGCCGCTCCCTAAATGAAAAAGTGCTCATTTGGCGGCGGCCGCCAAGGTTCAGCCATTTTTAACGTTTGAAACTTTCGTTTACATCAAATTTTAGTCTCATAAACCGATATCACATGGATGTCCATGACGTCTTTTGCAGGCCCCGTTTGCAAAATAACTTTGGGAATCTCACATCTGTTGTAATATAAGCTTTATTCTGAACCTTTTATTATTCCTCGGCCAAATTCTGTCTCATACATCTATGCAACTATTTTATTTACTTGAGTTTCCTGCCAATTATTCTCCTAAACTTTGAAGGACTTTCATTCTTTAGAGCACATGCAAATGCTTAAGATAGCCAAATTCTAGTTATCTATTTGGAATAAAACGTGTTTAAACTTGGATGCGTCCTCTACTTTAAAAGGTTTTATTCAACGAAATTTCCCCGAAACTTACTTTAATTTCAAGCGATCGTCGGTGGTCAAACAAGCATGGACAATTTACGCTTAATGCCATCTTTCCACTTGAGCCATGTCTATTTTAGAATTTCATGCACATTGCAAAATCCAATCATAAGTCTTGGAACGTATATTCTATCACTGTAGCAACATACATTAATTTAATTTTTGGGATTCGTTTTGTTCATGAAAACATCATTGCGTGCCCCGACAACAATTTGTTTTCACTTGTCTCAACTTTTCACACATCAAAATGTAGACCCTCTACAAATTGCGTGACATACTGCTGGCAGTCAACTGACGAAGAAAACGTTGTCATGCTTGACGACCTGCTTGTCACTCGACATTCTCCTTCTTTCACCAAGTCGTCCGTCTCTTCTTATTTTGTTAACACTGAAAAAAATTAAATGTCCCACAGTTCACTGAGTCACGCTAACCCACCTTTTTTAAGGACACGACTCAAAAAATTAGGTTTATATTTATGATCGCAAGTTCAGTCTTGATTTGCGGATTTCGTGCATCCAGCATGTGTTATTTGTCTTGTTGCGGCTATATTTGAAAGGTATCATTGAGGATCTTCTAGTTCAACAGTTATTGGGTTTGGTGGTATGCCGAAGATTCCTATTTCACGCCGCCTGACATGTCGTCAAAACACTCTCATCTCTATAAACTCTGAAAATGTCTAGTTTCATCTCAGTTACTGTAGTAACTTGTTGTTTTGCGTTTTCAAACGCAGATAACGAGCTCCCCTAGGAGTTATCTGGCGGTCCCAATCCGCTTAACGAGGTCCCTTATATTTGTCTCGTAACATCGGACGCAGCACTTTAGGCGCTGTTGATCTAGGGGTTCACTCGGCTCCAGTATGACTCAGTATGTGCTTCCGGGCTTGTAAATGTGCCCTTACTAATGGTATTTCTACGTCAAACGCGCCTTAATAAATAATTCGAGAGCAGCTATGCATGTCTAGCTTTCTTAATTACAGATTACTTTCTTCGCGTCGGTTTTATCAATGCTTGCTCTCGAAAATACAGCATTTTTCTTTACACTTTTGGCGTGTACCAAGCTTTAATTTCATCCCTCATCATGTCTTTCATTTCGCTTAATCGTCAAATCTGCGAAGAAGGTGGTGCGACTGCTTGTGCATGGTTAACGCCTACATTTGACTGCCTTTAAAGATGAACTGAAATAAAGCTCCTGGACATCGGTGCAATGAACTTCTCGGTCCAGTGATCACATCTCCTTTTTTGGGATAAACGGAGTTCAGAGTGTTCTTTCCCCTGTCATCTTTCCCTCGTCTTGAGTGGTTTGGCGCTCGTCTCAGTGTGGTATTTCTGCTTTAGCAACCTTTGTTTTACGCTTTCGTTCATCCTCACTCCTACCCTTTTTGTTGAATTTGTAATGCAGTCTATTGCATGCCAGTTTGGTACTATAACCACAACCTAAGCTACCCTTGCCTGCGTTATTGACTATGCGTTATTTTTTGCCTGTTGTTTTATTATTTTAATGAAAAAAGCATCTTCTTGTCTCTGTGTTTGCCCTTCTTCTCCTTCTGTTTATGCCAACGACTCAATATTACATGATTTTAGACTCTCAGGAAATATTTCAGTTGCATTAATTACTATACTACACCCGCTTGCCCAGGCACGATGTTTTCGAAGCCATGTTGCTCTGCCTGGCGTGTTTGTGGTATATCTTCCGTTGCGCGTCCGCATATACAAAATCGACTGCACGAGCAGGGTAGGACATCTACTTCGCAAATTACCTGAAACGTCAAAAGTATTAACAGCTTTGTTTCTGTCAAGGTCACAATTTTATGGAAGCCTGCTTTTATATCTAATCATTTCTGCTCTGGTTATAGTTATTGAAAAACGCTTTGTTAACGGGCTGAGATATCCGTCAAAGAATGCCTGACAAGATAACAAAAACATCAGATGTCGTGAAATCAACTTTCAGATAATCGATGAGTTTTAAGACATGTTTGATTAAGATAGTGCTCTGTACACTTGATGATACAACGCTAACGTTTTGAAAAATCGGCGTTTTCAAGTTGTAATGTACTTTCTGTCATTTGTCATACTCTATGTCGACATGAGAAGGGAGCATGTCAATTTTTTCTTATTTGTATTATAGATTTTTGAGACAGTGGTACAGCAATCTGCCAATTTCTAACCATTGTCTAATAACACTTCAATCTCCATTCTTGGCTGTTCGACGAAACTGGCAGAAGTTTTTTGCATTTTAAACAAAGTAATTAATCTCCAAAGTCAGCATAGTCAAGGACATTGTAACACTCTTAGTATGAACTGAATTTAGTTCGAGAATTCTACATATTTGGGAGGTGCTGTTGTATTCTGAAATTTGTTTTAAAGTTCTATCCAGCATATTGATGCTGCTTTTCTACGCGCATGGTTGCAGCAAAAAACTGTTTATAATTGATGCACAGATATTTGTTTCCCAAGATCATTAAAAAGCGTCAGTTGTGCATCTATCGTGTGATGCTTTGCATAAAATTAGTTTGACAAAACGACGTCCTATATTTATTGTGATATTAAAATATTTATATTTCGGACAGAAGTGGACGCAGGATGTACTATTAGAATAGCATCATAGAACACAGTCACAGCTCCACTCCAGGCTAGACCAACCATCATTATTTAACACATCAAACAGGTGATGATCGGCGAGTAAAATCTATTACTAAAACGACACTTTCCGCCGGCTTTATTGGAATCCATTAAACATGCAAAGCTTGCCGTTCTGCAAATTGGTTTCTTGGTAGAAAATCATTTGACTTTAATAGTACCTAGTGCGTGCAGTTTGAGAAGAAGCATTGTCGGGTATTAAAACTATGTTTTATTACTATATACGGCTCAAACTCGAGACAACAGAGGTACGATCTGATTTTGCCGGATTCACTGCTTACTGTGAGCATGTATACATAAGTTGCTGATTGGAGCGAAATAGGGTGTTTTCGGATATAACTGAGACGGTAAGGCGATCATAGGGGCCGCGATTTTGTTGGCCTGACGTTTCAAAATCAAACGAATTTCCATCCATCGCAGTGATGCAACCTTGTTTGTTTTCGAAACGTCAGGCCAATAAAACCGCGGCCCTTATGATCGCCTTACCTACTCTTATAGATGTATGTTTGTTCTTTGGCTGCATTTTGCACACGACACCGTAAAAATTCGGCTAACGTTGGGTGTAGACCTACTGTCCAATGGAAATATAATTCATTGACGTAAAATGTTGTTAAGTCTGATGTTATGCATGCAATTTCATAGGATGCACGCCTAATATAGCTGATCAATGCAAACAATGGAGAAGGCGTTGAAAAAACTGTCTGTAATATTTGCCTCTTATGATTTTAGTTCGCACATGGATTTATATAATACAACTTATGGTGTGGACCAAATTCAAATTAAAATTAAAAAGTTCAACTTACGAGTATTTGACTAAGATATCGTGTTTTAAATGAGTTTAATCCGCTCGTTTTAATTTTAATTAGAGATAAGGCCAAAGTAGTCAGACGACCCAGACTGTCCGTAAGCATACCAACCATGACTACAGTGAGCGACCGATCTCAAGCAATGTTGGTCAAAACTCTGAAGTGCATGGTCATAAAAACTACAAAAAATATGCTTTCTTTCAGTCGCTTGATAGAGCATCACGTCATCTTCATATTCTATGCTCGGAGAAGGTGAATAGCTAGATTTTAAAAACTTTTGCTAATTCCCGAATAATTTGGAGCCTGATCAGTCTTGGCATTAGCGCTTAGTGATTTCAGCCTGTAAGGTTCATGTGTTTCACAAAAAGAAAATTAAACATTCTTCTTTATCGTTAGAAAGATACTATATAGATTCCATAAAATTTTGTACTGGATGCAGACCATGGCGTAAATCTCACGAGGAGCAGTTGTAAATGGACAGGCTTAGCAATGCATGGATGGACTTTGCATTCTCTTTAAAAAATTCCCATAAATAGAAGCGTTTAAAAAGCCTTATTATGGTCCTTTGAGCATGAAGTAGGAAGATGACATGTTTCTTTATCAAACGACTGAAAGAAAACATATTTGTGCCCGCGGTTTTTATGAAATATATTTTAATTCGCAAGGCCATCGAAAATCGATGAGAAAAATGCATGCTATTTAAGTAATCATTTTCGTCGAATTCGGTTGCAACGGGAGTTTGAAATGTTCTGTTTTCAAATGCTGGCATCCTGCCAGGTCCGAAATATTATACGATTATGTCGCAAGGTAATGAATATTACAAACGCGCCTGAGTAATCTTTCCTAATTGAAAACGCATTTAAGAATGTCAACCAATATCTCATGAGATTGGTCACTCACTGTTAGTTCATGGGTAAAGTACATCCAAATACTGTAAATAACATTTGTATACTTCATTCATACGTTGATTTTGTAAAAGCCCTGAAATTTTCCAAAATTTGAATCGACCATGAACTCAGAACTGTTGTTATCGCAATTGTAGCAATGAATTTTTTGGCTGAGACTTGGCAGTGGGCTCTCTAATTAACTTCTTCTACCTTGGCCTTTTATCGGTTTCACGAAAATGAGGTTTCGAACACTCAGGATGCAGGAGTGATAAAAGACACGAACCATGGCTTCAAACTTTGTTAAGGGTGCAACAAAAGTAACTAAAATTGCTACGCCAGTTCAAGCACAGATTCACAGGAAGAGTAAAGTGGTCAAACTGCAAAAAAAAACAGGGTTTTCGACATCAGGAACAGGGTATTTATACATTTAACCGTTTCTTGTGACTGCGATAGATTGCTGCCAAATGTGAGTTTTAGATGAACATTTCAAGTTGGTATGCGGACCGTGGCAATATCTTTTTGGTGTTTTCACCCGAAGCTTTCATACAGTTGTAACTGATATTGCGGGAAGTGCTTTTTGAAAACTATTCACCAAGAAGTTCTAGGTCGTTAGACATGGGATCATTTATCAGACATACACGCCTGAACGGTCATCGTCAAACATGAAATGGGCAAGTGCTAATAAATGTCAGCCAGGGGAACGTTCATGTTGGCGTCAGTTACTCCATATATTTCTCGTAAGCCACCAACCGAATGTCCTCTGACTTACGAAAGTTGCTTTGTACACATTTTTGGAATGCGTAGTTAACTAGGGATAAGTTTACAGGAAAAAATGCAAACTTTGCGTATATAAAACACTTTCATAAAACCCTAAAAATGTCAAGTAGATTAGAATATGGACTCTCCTGCACGTCTTCAGAAAAAATATATTTATCAAACAGTCTAGATAAAATAACCATGATGCTCGACTCAGAGTAACTAAGCTTTGATAAAATAATTGTAATATATTTGTGATCAAAATATAAAATAGAGAATATAAACGCAAATGACTGCGTTACCTATCTGAATGCTATATGGCTTAGAAAGTGTAAGATAAGGAAATTTGAAAAAAGGTCCCGGAAAGATTTTGGAATGTAACATTAACGAATGAGGATAATAGATGACATATTTCAGAAACTAGTTTACGTGTCAAGAAGAATTCAACTATTAAGGTGAACCCACCTAGCAAGGAGGGCGCAATGGCCGACAATGACGACTACCGAAAAACGTAGGCCAAAATTTTGGAAATTGCATCATGCAAAAGCGAGTACCACAACAGTTAATCCAACACCATACTACATTTATTTCGACAATGACAAGAATACGAAGGCAAAACTCTTCTACATGACAGGTGAATGCGAGAAGAAAAATCGCGTTGGCAATATGGAAGCTGTGAATAAAACATGCATGGGCCAAGAAAAGTTCAGATACAGTTTGAATCCGCAGCTTGTAACACAACACTTTAGTTAGTTGCAATAGCGTAAACTAGACACTTGGAAAAGTATGTCAATTAGACCTTCTAGTGCACAATTTCAAATTTCGTATTACTAACTATTTTGCCGTAAGTTAACGGACAGCTCGTTAGATGTTCTTTGCACGCCCTAAACGAGATGAGGACATGCAACCGTCTTTACGATGCTTCAGCAATTATGACCGTCATTTTGGAGCATCTATACGTCACATTCTCAGCAGGGAATTATAATATATGTCCATGGGTTACCCAAATCTTGCAGTATATGCGTTACTGTATGATATTGACTCTGCAGGTAAAAACATAAATAGGACATTTTACTGTGCACTTTTAAAATATGAATACAATATTAGTGCCCCACCGCCAGCGTTAGACCGTTTAACCTGTACAGTGTACGAGCGACTAC
Source organism: Spirometra erinaceieuropaei (assembly GCA_902702965.1). Taxonomy (NCBI): domain Eukaryota; kingdom Metazoa; phylum Platyhelminthes; class Cestoda; order Diphyllobothriidea; family Diphyllobothriidae; genus Spirometra; species Spirometra erinaceieuropaei. The sequence goes on from CACRXP010000262.1 coordinate 796,292, forward strand.
CATTCATTAAATATTATTATTGTGATATCTTTCGAATTCCGGTCAAGATTTGGAACGTTTTATGAAGTCTTTATAAGCTAAGAACAGTTTAAGGAATCCATAACAGGGGTACGTTTTATTCTTTTATGTGCAACTTAGTAAATGTAGAATAAGTTAGGCATGGACATCCTAGTGTCCCAGTAAGAATCGTTATGTTGTCGGTTACCAGTTGCCATACGATAGCATACAATGATTGTAACCCCTCAAGCACACTGCAAAGCTGAAGCGCTCAGTTCCGTGGTACAATCCTAATCCGTCAGTGCATCCCACCCTCATGGGACTAACAGTCCCCCACCATATCGGACATGTCATCAGACCGTTTTGAGGTGGAATACCTTCGTTCATGTTATCAACAGACCGAGGGTTTGCAACTCTAGCCTGAAAACGTAGCTTGAATTATCACTGACTGATGATGTTAATAAGTTATAAATGTCCGTTCTGTCTTTCTTTGCCTCATTTGGTAAACATTTCTGAAAATTTATTTTTGACTTTCTTCAACCGATTTATGTTTGTTAGTTTTTACTTTTTTACAGATTGTATAGGGAGCCTCCGCGGAAACATATATTTGTCTGATTTAAATACCAGTGCGTATGGGCAGCTAGCACTATGGAAACAGAGTGCTATATAGTTTCGGATCTCCGACCTATGGTTTGTTTTCATGATGACATTTTTACTGAATTTTCCATTTCGGGCAATGTTTGTCAGCTTTTCATTTAATGAACAAGATATTTTTAAGATTTTCTAATTGCGGTTGAAACTCATACAGCGAGTTCCCAAGGGAACATCGGAAAGCCCATGCAAATTTTGAAAATAGCAAGACGACCCAATTTTTCAATATTTCCTCAAGTCAGTTTAATTCTCTAACGTAAGCGGCTAGTTTGGATGAGGAACCTTGAGACAAAAAACGAGAATTGTACTATTTTCTAGGTTTGGAATCTGCAGATGGGCCCGCACAAGAAAGATAGCAACAGGTGCACATATCGCAATTTACGTGGAATAGTATTTATGCAAAATAGTTCTCAGGCTGTCGCATGACCACTAATACTGCAAGCACCTGAACCCATCGACAGATCAAGTTGGCGTAATAAATGTTTGTTCTGTTGCACATGCATTTTGCTGGCCATGATTAAGATAAGGATGTTGATCACTCAGGTTATAACGAATGGTTGATTTTTCGGAACGAAGGAAACCTTTTCCCGAAAGAAGATTGCCGTTTGCTCGAAGTTTCAGACTTGCTACCCATTTTATAAACGGCGGCAGCTGTGGGACGCTGATACCGTGCAACCGCATATTTAAAAGTTGCAGTCATTGCTCTCAGCACGGATGCTTGCATTAAAGGAAACAGCAATATGTTCGCCTGTATTTAAACTAATAACCGTCATAATTCCACCAACATCGTTTGCAAATGATTTATTAATTTTTGGTCAAATCGCTCGCTAATATTGTCGGGTGAGGCTGACTTATGTGGCCCTCTAGACAGTAAATGAAAATAGATAAACCTCACCTAAAATGTAAAGGTTGACTGGCCCATAGCCCCGGAAGGGGCAAAATAGTCCATTGCCCAAACCCTAGCATTAACACTGATAAGTGAAGAAGAAGAAGAAGAGTGGTTGAGCGTCAGAACATTTGTTTGTTCTGAGCTTTCGAACTTGGGAAGGAGTCCATTGTCGGAGATAGCAGCAGCAACAGAACTATCCCCAATTATAGGGCGGGTAAGCTAATCATACACCAACGGCGCAAGACTGGAGGTGACTGCTTAGGGTTCTGTGCGCCGGGGCCAGATTGACAAACCGATTGACTGAGTTCTCATCCTAGATTCAGGGCTCAATCGATTCTCGGCCTGTTTCGTTTCCGCCGTGGGCGAATATTTTTGTGGTTGCGAAGTTAAACTTATGACACGTTCCGTAGGTATGGGTTGCCGCTTGTGATAATGCGTCGCCTCGTCACACGGCCAGCTTATATTCGCGTATGCGCGATCTGAGCATGCGTCTAGTCTGACCCGTTTAGTCACAAGGACAGTTTTGGCACGGGACACGATGCATTACTCCAGATTGCTCCTCAGGCTTTAACCGATTTTGTTTTTATGACATTACTGTGAATGGTGACAGTTGGGTGGTGTGTAACCGTCGCCTTAATCTTAACCCTTGCCTTATGTTAACTCTGCAATAAATGTTAGCCTCTATCTCAATCCTAGACTTCCTTATGACTTACCTTACTGCTAAAGTTAAATCTCTTCTCGAAACTCATCCTTCACCTAACCATGCGTTAAACAAGTAAACCAGTTGACTGCCCTTCAATGGGTCTCAGGACGCAATATAAAGGAGAAGCAATGCACTTGATGATGGATTGGATGATGGACAAACGTAATCAAAACAGCCCACTGCCATAGCCCGCAAGCTTCCACGATGAGAAACTTTTAAGCACCATGAATGCGTTTGGAATTGAGCAGTAATTAAGAATTTTTTACGAGCTTATAAGCCGAGCTGCGGCTTATTGGCATCCTAAGAAGCCACTTCTGGCCTAAGATGTTCGATCAGAAAATAAAACATTGTTTTTATGCATATCGAACTGTCATAATTTGTTTGCCGATCATCATATTAACGTCCATATATTTATGGTATATCAACACCTTTACGCGGTTAGATAGCAGAATTTCTCAAACCCTATTACTTTTGATCATTCAAGCCTATTACCACAGCTTATTTGAAGGAACACTATTGGTAGAAACGTGTCATTTGCCTAATCGTTTTTCGACGAAGGTGTGCACGTTAAGTAAGTGGAAAATTTCACAATAGAATTCTGAATAATGGTTTATGGCAAAAGTAAAATTCGACCGTTCTGCCCCAAGCCCACTGATCTAAGATGACACAGATACAACTGAGCAAGATATCCTTCAGTGGTATTCATAGGTAATTAACTTGGTGATGAACCGACTGTGATCAGTTACCGCAATTTCGTTTCTGGAACATTAATGGACAATTTTGCATCGGTGTTTTCGCAGCATGAACAACTGGTCTCAAGCAGTGCCAACAAAGCCTAAACTGGAAGTGCGATTTGTCTGCGTGTATAATTGAAGTTATGTGGTAGTATTTTCCCGATAATTAATCCTTTGGGTAAGTTACAGTAGAAAGGAAATTCGGATCACTCAGAATCTTAACCCAGGCAATACGGTCGGTTGTCTCAAAATTCCAGTGAAAATAGATTTATTGTTAGGTTTATAAGATTTGGGCCCTATTTTATGGTTAGAAGAAAAGAAGGGGGTTATTTTTAGGTAGATTATGGTATTATAGTTAGCGTTAAAGCCATATGGTGGAATAAAAACTCCTTAGAATTTAATTCTAGGACATAATAGGTACTGGAGGCATATGACCGTATACTGAGAAATTCCGAGTGGATTTGCGGCTAATCGTCTAACAAACAGCATGCAGCTGTAATAGTGCCTATCGTCTGCACTTCTTCTTTTACGATATTGTTGTCTTTACTTAACATATAGCGGAATGAAACAGGAAAATAAGCCCATAACTGCGTTCTGTAGACTCTTCATCCGTCGGTGACCTTTTACATTTTTTAATTGATGTCATAAGTCTTACTTTAATTAGTGATCACAAAATGATCAAAAATCTGAACCTGGCATATCATGTGACTCGGACTAAAAACATTTTTATCAACGCAAAGCGTAATTAGCATTTAATTGTTTCCTAATTAATTGATATCCAGTGTATGCGTTGAAAAACGCTTCACTTCTGGTTCAATTCGACACGCGCTTTTCAATATCGGCAGAAAATACTTCATATTATGCACCCCTTTCTAAGTTGTCTTTATGGTCATAATGCGTGTTTTGAGTCATAACCCTAAAATATGTAAGAGATAGACGCAGCCAAGACGATTTTTCGTTCCATCATATCTGCGATTTTCGAGTAATTCGGTGGTGTCGACTGACAGATCCTGGGAAGGGGCAACAAATACGGAGGTGCTCTCAAAGACCATTCTCATGTTATTCTGATGCAAAATTAGCCTTTTCAATTTCCCACAGAAATATAATGACATATTCTCCACAGTATCCGAATATGCAACCAGAAATACGAGGCACCATTTAACGGCTGAGGCACATTTGATTTTAGGCATGGTTTATTGTACAGCGTTTTGCAGGTACACCTTGTAAGCATTATTGAATTAAATCAGCACCGTTTGTTAAGTTCTTATCATGCAGAAAGCACTTGGAAACATAGCATTTAGTTCTTGGTTTTCACTAATACGACATTAGTTAGAACGTCGAATAGTTTTTAAATGTCGGATTTGCTGACTTCTAAAAACACTGTAGCTCTAGCACTGTGCCGCACCCAGAGCATAGTTTTTTGTGCGTGCGCATCGTAATCCTTTGTGTAAAGAAGCATCGACATAGCTGATTTCATTCCGTGGAGCAAGAAATAGTAAAATGTCGAGACGACGTCCTTATGCACGGCTGATCTTTTCACCTAGGTTCGACAGTAACTGTGTGTGTGCAGGCATTAAGTTTTTGTCAGCTGAAGAAGATAAACAAAATTACAGTCTTGTCTCTGTTCATCAGGTATTCAGGGATGGGAAAGGCAATTTGATAGACGTACCAGACTAGTGTGCATTTTTTACTTTTGCACGATCCAGGTACCGAGCAAAGACAAATCTACAAATGAAAAATTCAAAGATATCTTCTGTGTGTCAGAATAGGAGCCAAATCAATCGACAGTACAATCGGTGTTGTTCCTATTCTGGTTTATACACAAAACTCGTAAGTAAAGCTATGACTTTCGTCTGGTAAGCTTCAAAAAAATTCAAGTGCTTTCACAGCGCGTAAGCTTTTATGGGAACGCAAATCATAAAAGCATGATGCCGTACTAAATTTCTTTAGTATTTTTTTAAATCATCATCTCGCATCGGTTAGGATTATTTTTACTATTGATTAACACGTCACAGTTTCAAGCAAAATGCACATAAGCATTTCGAAAAGGGCAAACGGGCATTGTTGAAAAATTATTTTAAGGTACGCTGATGGAGAAGCCACAAACAAAGTAGCCTTTGCTAGCGAAATGACCGGACCACAATTGGACTTGCATTACTTCTTTTTCAAACAAACCCCTTGTACTTGCGTTCTCTTACGTCGGAAGTTTAAACAATTAAATTTTGGTCCTTTTTTACAATCCGCGCCTAAGGAAATTATTGTTTATGTGGGCTTGGAAAAATGTGCGCCAACATGCCACGCGATCTTATCTGCGTAGGAGCGCATTTTGCAATAAAAACTTTCATTTGAATAAATGCGCCTAGAGTGAGTCAAAACAAAGCGTTTTATAGGAAACATAATTTGGCAAGCACACAAATATTTAAAAGAAGACGAAGGCACGATCACTGGGATAAATATATGATTTTCAACACTGATCAACCGAAAGTATATTCTGGGTTTTGGCAACAAGGGATGTTCACTCGACAATTACATTTGAGTGAATAAACACGGCATTCAATAATGTGTTGTCTTTCAACAGTAAGCTGGGTCCTTTTTGTTAACTATTTGGCAAAAGCGGAAGCCTATGTCACAACCTGTATCAGGGATGAGTATTTTAGTAAGAGACACAAGCTTTTTTAACAACGTTCAAAATTGTCGAAGATTTTAAAAGGAAAATTTCTTGCCATTGTCCGTACCGAATACATACGACCGCTGAGCAACGAAATTCGAAGAATACAGTATGATACCTAATTCATGTAACAGGGATATGGGAAATTGAGTTTTTTTTGTTGGAGAAACAGATAACTGCATATTTTTGAAATTATACAGCCTATTCCAATAAACACTCATTTTGGTTGCACAATAAGTCAATGACTAATTTGATCATTTACATTGTTTATAGATTTGAGCGTAAATTTACGTTCCCTTGTATCCCAGGGATTTCCCGTGGAGATAGCTATCTGCGACTAAGTTTGCTCATGCACGTGTGTTTATATGGGAGAAAGTAATTTATAGTCAGTCATTTCGCCAAACGGAACCTACATCATTTTAATTGATTTTTTGCCGTGTTACCTGCACGAAGAAAGGTGTTAGCAAGCATTTTACTATCAAACAAACAAACATTTTGTGGATTTTAAAGGCAAATCGGAAAATGCTTGCGATTTCACGCCCCAAAGTGCAGTGACAACACTTACTGGCAATCCTTTGTTAGAAGGTCTGATATTATCCTGTTCTTTGCGAATACCAGATAACTCGCCGTAAATAGTTAACTTTAAGTTGTATAGTATATATATGTTCATTTTCCGTTAATGTGTAACTAAAGGAGGCAAAGGATAGAGGGTAAGCAATTTTTCCATGGCGTGGCCAACGCTGCTGTGCATTTACAGTCTCAGACCGGAGACTAAAAGTACAAAAATATAGGGAAAAGGTTCCGGTATAATGCGATAATAGTTTTTCGTTTGCCGCAAAAAAATTACCACTGCTTTCCAAAAAAGAAGTAAATCCGATAAAGCGTCTCAATTTTTGCCCTGGCCTAACCTTGGAAAAAGTTAACTAACGCAGAATCTCGTCAATGAAGTACGTAATTAAACTGCTTTTTAGGAAGTAACCTATAAGAGAAAGTATTTTAATTGATCAATGGCGTATTTATGCCGACTTTCGTTATACACGTTAATGTTTTTGACAATTCAGTATCACGTTCGATTTAGTCTGCAAATATGACCAAAATGGCCAGCTTTATTAGAACAATTGTCTAAGAACGCATTACTTCAGTAACCGTAGGTTTTGATAAACATAGATTAGGATCGATATTCACGGGCAATCGACTGAAAACACTAAACGCATAATTAAATCATCGAAACTTCAAGGGGTCCAAAACTCATCTGGAACGTGCGTTCGAACTACCTATGAAGTAATTTGACGAAAACAGTTTCCCATAATATGCGCAAAATAATGTGTTAGCGACTGCTCCTGGCAGTTACATTTAAATTTATTACTCATGTTATAGCACTTTATGCATATTTTATTCTCATGGCGTCTCGGTCAGCGGAATCAAACAAGGACCTGCTTGTGTTAGTCAGACGCATTTCTAACAAATTAAAAGCGGGAAAATACAGGTATTTCCTGTTGAAATGAGCTGACATCTATACTCGAACTGTGGGCTGTTAGATAACTGCCATACTGGATATTGCACTTATTTTTGAGGAATCTGTACGTAAAAACTTAATTTGAAAGATATGTGTAAATAATATTCTAATTGTGTTAGTTCTCGGCTTGATTTGCATATACAGGCTTTCTGTATGCCTGCGCCTTTGTTCTTTCCACTTTTACAGGTTTTTTGCGTTTATGGAATTTTTGCATTTTCTTTACAAATGGGTGTCAGTTTTAATATTTATTTCTTATTTTCGAGTTGTTTACGGTTGCTTATTTTTATTCTCAATCTGCTTCATTCGTTTTGCCAGCTCACAAATGATGGAGAATCTTTTTCAAACAACAACATCTTTCATAGGATTGGCCGTCTATCGTATTTAGGTCCTCTTGGATGTGATGGGTATATTATGACGCGTTCCCTCGACTACAGTAGTGTTTATAAATTCTTTCGAAAGAAGCAAGGGAAAGGCACCCGCTAATAGAGGTTCAAACCACGATTGGTAATTTGCGTAAACATTTTACATATGCTAACTTGCGTTTTTACCGGAATATACCTATGTCCATATAACGATATTTTTGACCGGACATTGGCAATATATGTCTAGAAATATACTGGAGTTGAGGCCGAGTCAGGACTTTGCATGCCACATATGTGCCTTTATAAATCAAGTTGTAAACTCCCTAATAGAACAAGCGATTTCAAACTGTCAATAGTTTGCTTGTTTGTATTTGTCTGCCTTTCTGAAAAAGGTAAAAATAAATGATTTATGTTGAGCACCTTCTGTTTTGTGAAAACTCTTAGAGATACACTTCAGTAATAAAATAAATAATCAACGACTGCTTTAAAAGACAGTCGAAATTACGGAACTGCGTCTTATGCTCTGAGGAAGCGAGCAAAAGGGACACGTCTGCGCAACAACTCAGCACAGCCTTATACTAATTTAGCGCCTCTACTATCGCCAGAGTTTTCATTAAAAGGCATTAGTAATGAAATTTTCACCAAGGACAAAATGACGCAAATTCCTTTAAAAGAAACTCATCAAAGGTAGGTCTTTAGTTCTTGTTAGTTTCCAGATTAAGACGGCGCAAAGAAAGGACCATCAGCATGTCGTCTCAGGCGTAATCGTTTCTTTTCTACGGAAGTTCCTCTAATACTTCGCGATATATATGCACCAAGCCACAGAAGGTTACGATGGATTTGATTGCATTTATTATATCTAAATTTCAAATAATGTGCATCTCCATTCACTCATTTCGTATTTGCACACACGAACATATATCGGATCTATAAACGTTTCGAGGTGGCAGGCTTGTAGTCGCCTTCAAACTTTCCCAGCCTGTGACTGATAGCTATTTCATTCTTCAGTTTTAGGTCGTTTATATGCTCATCATTCTTCTAAAAATGCATAGGTCAGTTACGGTTCGAATATAAGTTTGAAAAACTTCACATAGCAATTAGCAAATGTTCAAAGAGGTCCTTACGCTGCTGACGTCCGCTTCAATGTTGTTATCACTGTATGTTATTTAAATAAAGTTGATTGAATCAGGAAACGTTATTTTAGGACATTTCTTCAATGTTCAATTACGCCTTCATTTTTAAGCTTAGACTAGAAAGGTTAGGCAAAGAATTTCCTTGAAATGTCTAAAACAATTCCTTATATGCCTTCAGGGTCGGATGTGGACTGAATTGTCTAGTTAATCACGAGCGTCATGACTAATCGGGTATGATAGTAGCGTGCATGTGAGCAATCAAAGGAATCATTTACCAACATTCCCTTTTCCACTTTTAAATATTCAACACTATAAGTGCTTTATCAATCCAAATATGTAGTCGCATCTGTTATTTTCTGTGTCTGGGAATAAATTCATAAGCCGCTGCGAAATCATTCACTGAGCATATTTAAGGACAATATGTGAAAGGCCAATCTTTGCGTGAGTCTAAAAATATCCAACTGTTAATACGCCGACATGCATGGACAACAAAGATTTTCTGTTTGCCATATCAAATGCTCTCAGGGAATCAGCAGAGAATGCGCATATTTTTAAAAACTTGCAAGCATCTCAAATTATCATATGATAACGAATTACCACATTCTTCAAATTACAGACCTTTTGATTTGCATCACTTTTACGTAACAATTTTAGCATAAAACATAATAAGGTTTAATTTCCTACTGTGTAAACGCCTGCACTAAGATTGCATTATTTATTTTAGCTGAAATAGTTGCGTGAATATAGTTGTTTTGCTGATAAACTACTGCGCGCGTGCACTTGTGCTCATGTGCACATGCACTGGAGAATCGCAAACGTACGTCAAGGTTTAAAACTAGAATTGCATTTGCATTCTCCTTAAAGACGACTACGTGTGTGTATATATCTGTAATACGCAAAGACGCAAGAGGAAGGATAACGACGTGGGAGACTGAAATGACGACTTTCAGATTATCATGCAACATCGGACAGCCCCGTGCCGACTCCAATTCCGGAAAACATGGCGTTCGAACGTGGACTCTTTGACTATGAAGTGGTAGGTCTAATGTCCAGCACTTGTGTCATGACGACGTTGTCCCATCGGGTGCGATTATAAAGACTCGTGCTCTTGAGAAGAATGTTTTTTAATCATTACACAAAACGGATTAGCCCCGTTGGATAGTGGAGATCAATCCAAAACCCTTAGGGACGTTTATAAAGGGTACAGTAATGTTAGAGGAAAGGGAACAGAGGCTTATTCTGTCTTACTAGAAGGCGTTAAAAGACTACATCCTAACCTCCGATTTGGAAAATTTTGGATTCCTAGCGATCCAGTGAGTGCTGAGCAAAACGATAATGTCAGTAGGTGTAGAACCTAGCTTTAACACTAGGGTATGCACACCTGGGGTCAGATTATAACTGACTGGTAATGAATAATAATTCTCTCCTCTTTAAGTGGTTTTTGGTTTACCGGTAAGCATTTTTAACAATTAAAAAGCATGAAATTTGACCGCCCCGGAAACGAATTTAAGCATGCATATGCACGAAAAACGGCATTAATACAAAATATCGTGGCCAGCTGGAAGCGTACTAAGAATCACAAGTTGGTTATAGTCTACGGTCAAAACTCGCAACCAAATTCGAATAACCGCAATGTAATAAATAGAAAAATAGCGAAAGCAATGATGAAATGAGCAGTAATAAAAACGACTTGATAAATTGATAAAATTCAGATTAACAGAGAATTCTTTCAGCCCATGTTTCATGCCTATGCAAAGACTTAGATATACAAAACAAATTAAGCACCACAAAGAAGCAAAAAGACGAGTCCCATAGGCAGTCTTGAGGAGGGAAACACGATCCACGAAACAAAAGGCTTATTTGACTGATGGTTCGCACTCCTGCTCGAACCCATCGTCAGCGTCAATAACAGATACAGGTAAACACCACAACTTTTAAAAAGCTTTTAATAGTCCTCGGACACGACCTTTTTTAATAATCAGATCAGCAACAAGCATGACAACTCATCAACTGCTTGATCAGTTATGAGCGTTTCAAACTAAAACGAAAGACTAGATGCCAAAATGCCTCATTTATGCATTGTCCAATATATAAATAATTCTGTAATGGGTAATTTCATTTGGCTTCCAGCGTTAGGACTTGAACGCAGTAAACGAACTGATGGGTCCACATGCCAAAAAGCTGACCAGGGCTACTAAAACTTCATCAGAATTAGGACATGCAGGCCTGGTCATGCCGGATCCTGTCTGACTATAGATTGCCTTCCCTGAAAATTTTCCATAGCTGCTAGACTAGAAACCGACATCAAAATTCCGATTCGTGTTTCTTAGTTTTCAGCACTTTCGTACAGTCGCGCAAAACCGCACGCCATGCAGCTGAAGGCAATTAAAGCTTTAAAAATACAATGCTCTTAAAGGAGTTAGAATAGTTTGGAAGTTTTTGAACATTCGATTTCCAGGTGATAGTAAATACGACCATATTTATGTACCGGTTAAACGTGCAGCACGGTTATCAAAATCAAAAGCTCCCGCACGAGAGCGAGAGCCGAGTGTGTATATAATTAAGCGAAAAACTTTCTCTTATATGTTCTGTTCCCAGGAGTGGTTCACCCTTGCAGTTTGCGGAAGAATATAAAGGTTTGTCGTGTTTTTCATAGACGCTTTATGTCAGC
>CACRXP010000263.1:0-42985 GCA_902702965.1 Spirometra erinaceieuropaei
ATGATGATGATGATGATGATGATGATGATGATGATGATGATGATGATGATGATGATGATGATGATGATGATGATGATGAGTGATTGAGTGAGTGAGAGTGAGTGAGTGAGCATGTGAGTGAGTGAGTGAGTAAACATGCTCGAAAATTAAAATTCGGATGTAGTGGGCCAGTATCAACAGCGAAATTTTAAATCAAAACAGCAAACTTACATGATTACTACACTGGAAGCAGAAGATGCGTCCGCAAAAGCGGCAGTGGTGACGCCGGCGGAAGATTCCAAATTTCGCATTACACTCGAAGCAAGTTTTGCAATGACCGTCAGGCATCCAATAGTTCTTCTGCCCAAAACGATCCGGAATTAATACCGTTTGATAGGTTTGTCCACTGATTGTTGGAGGTGATGCTGACGGGAGGTCAGGAGTTTGCGAAGAAATAAAGGAGACTTTTTCTGCCTCTACCCCAGGCTCAACGGATGAATCCTTAAAAGTAGCGAAACGCAGATGGCTGTAATGAAGCATTTTGCTGGAAGCCCCTCAAGTATATTTCAGTAGTAGTAGTAGTAGTAGTAGTAGTAGTGGTGGTAGTAGTAGTAGTAGTAGTAGTAGTAGTAGTAGTAGTAGTAGTAGTAGTAGTAGTAGTAGTAGTAGTAGTAGTAGTAGTAGTAGTTAGTAGTTAGTAGTTAGTTAGTAGTTGTTAGTAGTTAGCACTTAGTAGTTAGTAGTTAATAGTTAGTAGTTAGTAGTTGTTAGTAGTTAGTAGTTAGTTAGTAGTTAGTAGTTAGTAGTAGAAGTAGTAGTAGTAGTAGTAGTAGTAGTAGTAGTAGTAGTAGTAGTAGTAGTAGTAGTAGTAGTAGTAGTAGTAGTAGTAGTAGTAGTAGCAACAGCAGGTTGTAACTGAAAGTCCACCCAGTCTGCTAATTGGCAGTTTGAGGCAAAGCCAACTATTGGCGACTAGTGAGGTGGCCTTCGGCAGTCTTGCTGCCAAACTGCCATATTCTCGGGTCTGATGAACAACCAGTCGCTGGACACAGAGATAATTACCTCGTGTCCGGCATTGTATCGATCTGGTACGTCGTCTTCTCATGAAAACTTAACTAGTCACAGTAGTGGCACAGGTGGGTGAACTATCACGCCTTGTTTGCTCATCGATGAGGGTACTGCACGACTATTTTGCAGAAGTTGATTGAATTCGACCCACATGTTCACAAAAATTTCGAGATCGACCCCGATGGTTCGTGTCCTCTCCTGAAGAGTTATGTAAATTGCCAAGAAATTATAAAGTGGCATTATAGCGTTTACCCCAAGTCCCTTTTAAAATCTCGTAGATATCCGACACCGTGTAACAACGGGAACCATGGAAAATAATGGAATGCAGACGTCTAGAGAAGTTATGTAGATAGTCAAGTAACCATAATAAGGCATAATAGCGCGTGTAACTTATATCTGGTCCACTTTAGAGCCCTCGGTGACAAATGCGGGAGTTAGAGTTGCGCACTCGTTCTAACCTCCCTCCGCCTCATGTTCTGCGCAATGCTGGTGGGTCAGTCAAAAAACAAATATTAGATATCGGATAGATGGAAAATTTTAACATTTGTCATACACCGGCCGACCCAAAACCGGCACGGCTAAAACGCATTGCTCGCTCCTCGCCGGTGACTGTAAATAAGATCTCCAGCCATAAGTAGGCACATGGTTGTTGTGCCAAGCGACGTTATTTGTCCAATATAGGGGATCCATGGTGTTAATCGCAACCGACTCACAGTTGTAAACCAATCCACTTACTTGGAATCCATTATCTAGAGGAAGATAAAAGTCGACGACGGACTTCAAGCCCTAATACCTTAGATGATTCTCGAATCGTCGGGCAATTTCCTTAAAAACAGACTGATAAATACCGGGCTGTGGTCCTGGTGGCGTCCCTCTGTGGGGCGGAGACGTGTGTTTCATTAAAATCCAATGAAAATTCTGAATTATTTCCAACTAAAAAGTATTCACAGGACACTGAAGGTAAATTGGCAAAAAGGGGTTTCGAGAATTCACGTACGTGCTCAAAATGCACGTGCAGACTCCACTTCGATGAAGTCGTCAGCACTCCAAAATTGTAACTGAACGTCAACCTAAGTGGATTTTCAATATCTAAATTGCCGCAAATATTCGTAGGCCAAAAGGAGAAAGGCGGCGACCTTGACGACCTCAGTAATGACTAGAAATCAAGCAAGAATCTAGAGGAACTCTTGCGGAAAACCGGTGAGCGTACTAATCTGTCGTACGACATAAACAGGTAGGAAGGATTGGCAGGCAAAAGGCAGCACGCCACCGCGGCTGAGTGATCGCCCAAGCAGGTTTCGAACGATTCAGTGCTGCAAAATCGCCTGAGTAATGCTTACCACCTAAGAGTACATTTAGAGCCCACAGGCAATTGTTTACAAGTTCCAACGTATGTTGAGGTTGAGTAGATTACAAACGAGGCCATTTGGTTATCAGTTAACTGACACGTGCGAAACAATTCGAGGCATGGAAACATTGACTTCTTTAACGTAACGAAATACTATGAAGCGAAGTGTACTTGTGCAGAAGTTTTTGAACTGTCTTGTTTCTATCAGTAGAGTATAGATTCCGAGGATTTCGGTTCGTCCAGGAAATCGGAATAATTGAAGACTGGCACTTCGGGGGCAAGCATAGTAATCATAAAAGTGCTCACAAGACGCAATACGACGGCCTATGCTCGCATTCCATCGGTCGTTTCCACCGCCCAAACCACTCATTTATGACAACAACGTTCCACTAGCTTCCTCACCCACAAAGCACGCTATTCGCAATCAAATCCTTGAAAACATTAACCGAAGTTCCTTCATGCCTCTTCGCCTCGCGTTTCAGACGTGAGAACGTCGGTCGTAAATTCCTACCTTTCGTCTTGGACACGCAAACGCCAGCTACGGCAATAGAATGTAGCCCTACCATCCTCACTCACTAGAGCAAGATTCCACCTTCCCTGATCGACCGTAGACTCCATGCCTTTCACCCTTCAGTACGTAAACTGTAACGCCTCCCAGTCACTTTGTCCAATGACGCATGTTATAAAGTCTAGAAATTCACACGTATGTATCTGATTACGAGACGCCTTTGCTTCTTCAGCAGGTAACAATAACTGAGAGAAAATAAGTGACGAAAACCTTACGTAGTCATCATCCTGTAGAGTTTTCGACGATGATTGTCGTGTGTTCTCTATGAAGTAGAAGAAGCCTTTGAATTCTTACCTGGCAACCGAGGAAACAACTTCCTAAGCATATTTGTTTAAGTGTTCTTAATTTAGACGAGACTGGCCCCCTTTGCTGAGCCAGCGTCAAGTAAGCATGACTGACCTGAAATAGAAGCCCATTAGTCGAGACATGTGAGAAATGGGGAGTAAAAAAGATACTGCAAATAACATTGAAATTTTAGAAGCATTAACTTGATTTAGAGGTAGTTCCGTGACAATTTTCTATGCACTTTGTTTTTGGCCATTGTGAAATAAAAGGGAATGCATGCATAGGAAAAGAAGTAGTCGCCTAATATGCTGCCGGAACATTGGCCACAGTCTCCGCTGATGCAAGCTCGGGCTTCGCCAGTTTTCGACGCTTTAGGTATTACATGTGTTAGCTTTTCTGTCTGCTTCCGCTTGTTCCGCCTAACTCGGTACTTATCTGCTCTCCGCAGCGCATTTTTAGTGCTTACGTCCCATCGTCTTAAGATAGTGACGTCTATTACTCCGTTAACCACCGTCCCGAATCTCCTATTTACAGATTACTGCTGGGAACTGCAGTGACCACCTTAAGGTCCTGCATAGGTATTTACTTGCAGAAATACGATATGATAGCCACTACTCATCGAGTCGCTGATAAATCCCCCGTCCGACAGGAAATTTTAGAAACCTGCATTGTAAAGACTGGTTACAAACTGCAAAACATGACAGGAGAGGGCCTGACAATGCGATAAAAGTAGAGTATAACTGCATAAAAAGTAGCTGTAGTGCAATTGGAGTCAGGA
Source organism: Spirometra erinaceieuropaei (assembly GCA_902702965.1). Classification (NCBI taxonomy): domain Eukaryota; kingdom Metazoa; phylum Platyhelminthes; class Cestoda; order Diphyllobothriidea; family Diphyllobothriidae; genus Spirometra; species Spirometra erinaceieuropaei. Next base: position 4,027 of record CACRXP010000263.1, read on the forward strand.
AACCATCTTTGAATGCAGATTTCTCTTAGTGAGACTGTTAAACTAGTGTTTTCTAGCCTAAACGGTCAAGGAAGTTACTTGGGATAGGGGAAGAATCCTACGTCGCGACCAGGCTACTGGATGGTTCTGTACTTATTAGCTTCAGGCCAGAAAAATTTAGAGACCCAAAACGCGCAGACAATTTGAACCCTTATAAGAGGAACAAAGACTACTTCTTATCTACCATGCCTGTTAAATCAAGGTGACGAAAACGTGCGCCCACAAGCGTCACCACGGTACGTCATAAATGGTAAAGATAAGACCACCACCCTTACCGACTTTATTAACAAGGGTATATCTACTTGATCTCGGGTAGATATCGATTTTTCGAGATACGGACTGCGAATAAAGAGCGAATTTGACATGCTGACGAATATCGCCTCGATACCGATTTTATTGAGAAACCGACGAAAGCAGGTGAGTCGAATTATTAACATATACGCTATATAGAGATGCATCTCTTGTGGTGTACAGGAAAAATAAAATTGATAAGTGCAAGTGAAGAATATTACATGATAATAAGTGTTGTCACTATAGTGGTTAGGACCATAGAATCCTAGGGGCGTCTGGCTCTTTTATACTTAAGTAACGTTCGGAAACACTGGAACCGAAGGGTTGTGAGGAAACGCAACTTATGTCCATCACAGGCAACCCTAATAACGACCCACCAAATGACCAACCCAAATAACAAACAACCAACAGCCCAACGTATCCTTTAAATATCCCTTAAAGACCACAAAATAGTATGAACAAATACAGAAAATTTACAGTTAAAGCAAGCGATATTACTCGGACGGGAAGATATTGGTCATACGAAACCGATATTTCTAACGCATTAGCCTCTGTAGACATCGACAAATCGATTTCGGTTATTGGTTTAACGTCTGTAGAAGTTCGTCAAGGCATATTTTAGTTTGATTCTTTCATAGACTATTATGAGGTTTTTAAAAAGTCATATCATATTCGCGTAATCCGCACCTCTATTTGCATCAATCATTATCACGATTTTTACCGTATTCTTTCGGACTGTCACGTCCCTTCATCTGAGTAGGGTTATTTGAGTGCTGTGACACTTTTTTAGGATGGAGATGGCGTAACCGCGTGCTGGGGAAGATGACCGGTGCGCTTTCCTTTCAATTCCGCCGATCCCTTCCCTGCATCGTATCGTGACGCTCGCACCGTTTTTTTTCTCTCTACGTCGACGCTGCGTTCCCCACCGGTTTACTAGCTGGCATGTTGGTATCGCCTCTCCATCCGCACAGATTACTCAACGGCTGTAACTCGTTCTGTTTGTACTTTTAACTATAATTATGTACCTTCTCCATTCTATTTTCTGTTAATTTTATCTTTTCGTTCACCGGTCGTTTCATTTTCCTTTATGTACGGATGAGTATCGCGAACTACTAACAACCGTATTCGAATCAGCGTAAGCTAGAATCTCTTTGTGGTACTTTGCAACGTGGTTGTGTGCTGCCCATGATGTCCTCGGCCGCTACAGGACGTCACTTTCGTTCTCCAATCGAGTTTCTGAATCGGTGTCATCAATCCCCTTTTCTTCGGGTAGCATAACCAGCCCAATTGGTTTTTTCCTGTTCTCAGTACCACTGGTCGGTTCAGCAACGTTGTCGGCATCCTCTGAGGATCCGGCGTTCATTTCCGGGGAAATATTATAATGTTCAAACGGCTACCCGCTTGAAGATAAGAAGTTTGCTTTCGTTAAACCCAGGACTCTCATTTATCTGAAGTTTACAACACAAAGATTCTATGTAGTCCAGAATAAAATAACCTTCATGACAGATGTTGACGTCGGCCTTGCTGGATAAAATCAAATAACGTCATTGGTTTTCCCAGATGGCCCTGTCAGGGTTATTTTAGGACTTCAGGGTAGACGGAGTTTGTCTCTGTTTAGGAACTTATCCAAGTGTTGTCAGGCAAATGCTCCCATCGTGGTAAATGAGGATTGCTTGGTCCCCGTAATTGATTTTTTGGGAGATATTTTTCCACTTGCATCCTTAAAAACTGACACAGACGTAAATCATTCAAAAGATCAAATCCGCTACTTTTAACTACAGGACGTGCTGAGGTGGAAACTGCGAAACAGAGGAAAGATAAAATACCGTGAAAAGAGACACATACAATTTTTTATTACGAATATGCCAGCATTACGTTCGTTTCAGTGTTTTAGTTGTACATTACCGATATCACTTTCAATACTTATTCCCCAATGGTCCCTGTATTTAGGATTCGGGCCCATCAAGGAAGAAGATGCGCCTGCTGAAGGCTACTACTTTGGAAAGTGATTTGACAGAACCTATTGTTCTTCTTTCATGAAATAACTGTTATCCCGTTAACTGAGAGAGCGAGGGGAGTAGGCTCTGTAATGGAGGCATTGTTTAAAGGCTTCAGTCATTCCGTCAGTCAGTCAGTGTATTTGATGGAAATAGGCTTGCGACTCTGAACTCCCTATTTGTGCATAAAAATCGGGAAAGTAAGCAAAAATGTGAAGAAATTATAGCATTAAGTGAATTCTGACATCGATTCAGATAAATCACTGGTTTTATGGTGAGAAAATCGCATAGTCCTCTTTTTGCTGCAGCATATGTCTGCAAAGCCGGCATTTACATGTCTCCACAGATTGAGACATAACTGTCGCCTTGGGTAAGTTATTTCACGTTTCCACGACAGGGTTGGTGAAAAAATACATTCTCACATCCCGTTTACCTTGGGGCACACGTAGATTGGGGGGATATCCTCGGAGGCTATTTCTAGTGGCGAGTTGAAAAAATTCGTCGCACCGAAGGGCGCAGTCCAAGTCACGCACTATACGGAAAGCTTGTATGAACTCTCCGCGTAACCGTCTATAACTCAGAGGATAGAGATTAAGGTTGGTTAGACGGATCTCGTATGGCACCGCGCCTTCACCTTTTATTAATTTTGTTGCTTTTCTCTGCACCCTTTCGAGCAGATTGCAATCCTGCTGCATCCACGGTCTTCAGGCCTGAATTGCATATTCGAGATGTGGCCTCACAAACGTGCCGAAGACTTTGGCGAAACAGCCTTCATCAAAAACTTTTTTCTCCTTAATCCTCCAATTCATGAAAAATTCCAGTCACCTTTATTTTTACTTTTTTGTGTCAGGAGTTTTTTCACTGCTGGCCGGATTTGTGTTTAACCTTCCCCGACAATGCCTGTAAAGTTGCATTGAATATTATTATTATTAAAACTGCGAATGCCCGCTTGATTGCGTATAACATTAAAGTTGCGACCTTAACCGCCTTAAAACATTATGTAGAAGACTTTAGGCTGTCTGCAAACCAGACTCCAAGATCTTTTTGCGTTTCTGATTCTCGGGGTAGCATTCCGTCCAGATGGTATGTCAGCGTACTCGGGGTCTGATTTCCGAGACGCATTATGGTGCATTTGTTCAAATTGAAGGACAGTAGTCATCTGCGGGATCACTCGTCCAACCGACAAAGATTTTCTTGGAAGTCGATCTCGTCAGCAACAGCGGGGATAACTTTCCGGATTTTTATGTCATCTGCAAACATCGCACTATCACAGCCCAGCCCATCTACACAATCATTGATGAACAAGAGAAAGAGGGTTTGGAGTAAGGTGGTACCATACTAACAGCACAGGTACTGGACGAAAACCCATGCACACGTGTTTTGTCGATATTCTGCCGCTGCATGGCGCAGATACGAGGGGCTCGGCTTGTCAGTGGGTCCCCTAGCATTCCCCGTCTTTTTTCTGGTAGATACTCCAATTCATGCATAAAATTCTCGCTCTGTGCCTGTAGGCCTTGAATAAACTGATTTACTCGAAGTTCGTACGCCATTTTTAAGGAAACTAAAAAGTAACAAGAAAGAGGGTTGTTCCGAGCAATGAGCCTTGAGGGACTTCACTCTCTATGAATTTGCGCCTTGAATGGTGTTATTCTACGCAGACAATTCGGGAACGAATGACAAGGAAATCCTCGATCCACTTGAAAACGTTGCCTCCAATGCCCATTACTCTCAACTTTTACAGGGGACGCTGGTGCGAAACACTGTCGAATACCTTCCGGAAATCAGTATATGCCACATGCACAGTGTACTTTTCATCCAGTGCTCTTGTCCAGATTTTCATTGTGTGTAGCAAGTTCGTTACACTGGATCAACGTGGGGCTGCCTCCACTGTGGACAGAAGATATATTAACAGATGAAGAAGGAGTCAAAAGGTTTACACAAAAAGGGCGATCTATTACGGAGATAGTTCTAGTCTCCGTTTCTGTACTTCTGTCTCCTTACACGTGAGAGAGCGTGTCAGAAATGGCAAAACAGAACGCTGATATGCCAATGTACAGCAATAGATTTAGCGAAGGCCGAGACATATGGGGCGGGAGGACTTCGCAGTAATTAGTTCGGAATGAAGGGACTGAACGACGTCATCCAGAATTCGATCAGCAAACTGTTTGTCTGTTTTGAATTATCGCTGTATTATAATATAGACTAGAAAGACAAGAAAAACCAGTAGCCCAATAGTGCATTTAGAAGTCTCTTTTAAAAACTGACATATCTTTTTTTAAGCAGAAAAGGTTACAGGAAAACGATAATGAATGAGAGGGAGAATGCAGACATTTATGAATCTCCAGATCAAAAGTTGGGGTGTGTGTTAAGAAAGTACACAATGAGCGTAAAAAGGAAGTTTAAGAATGGTAGCGCAAAGGGTCTGTAGATTAAGGCAGAATGAAAGATTGTACGTCAGAATAACACCACGATACCCGGGCGAGGGCACATAATTGGGAAGGATGTCCAGGGATTCAGGACTGGAAGAAGGTCGCAGCCAGAAAACATACCAGTCCAACTCCTGATTGTTCAGTAAGAGACAATTTTCTAAAGACTATACTGATAAATGGTCTCATCCTTCACGAACTGAAGATGAATCTGACTTTCCAGAGGGTGACCAGCAACCACATCGCCAGCATATTTAACAAACAGACACCCAGCATACATTTCCTATTTGTTGCTAGAACATCTCTGGATTCTCATAGAGGGACGCGAAACAATAGTTCCCATTACATCTTTGCTGAAATACGCCTTTCAACTCTGTCATTGCTGAAGCTAACTAGCCATAGCATGATAAGACCGAACATTCTCATCAAAGATTTTTGCTGTGTTAATAATCTTCAGCTTCCCTAGTCTACAGTGAACTTTATGTCAAAATTATTATTATATTCGGAGGGCCTTCTGTCCCAGGGCTAAGCGTAGTTCCATTTCTAAACCGTTAACCATTGACTACTTACTGAGGCGCGTGATTGGTCTGGTCTAACTGAGGTGGTAATAAAGTGGATTACATGGATTGCGGACAACAGGGCCTTCCACATCCGCAGTCTGGAAACTAGTTCACCCCCAGTGGGCGATGCATAGTAATTTTCAACAAGCACCTGAACCAGCTGTTGCTTTTTCTTATTTACACCAATGACTTGAAAGCGTTTATGAAAACTGCTCAAAATTTGTGCCTGACTGTAGCGGCTGAGAGCGCCAATGATATCTTACACAGAGTCAGCGAGTCTCTGGGAACAGATCCTAGCAATAACCAATCTAGGTAGTTCAGTTCAGTTTAGTCGTTGACTCATCACAATACTCATTCGTGCTAAAGGAAAAAAGAATAATTAGGCTGGCACCAATGCATAATGGGGAAAGATAGGAGTTAAGATGATGCGATAATGCTTAACTGCACACTCGGACTGATTTACATCAGAGGGATGACTTGTGTTGATGGTGAGGTGACGCTGACATGCCTGGCAGACACCCGTTGGGGGTCGACGTTTTGGGCAACTACAGGAAGTGGCCGAGGAAGATGCCGACGTGAAGAGAAAGAAGCAAACGTTCCGGTGAGTTTCTTGGAGGGGGTCGGCAGTAGAAGGGGAGGGAAGAGTGCCGGCCCTTTTCACAGACACGCACTTACACCACACCATCCTAGGTTCTCGTGGTAAATGTCGCATCATCCAAACAACTCAAAACAGTTCGTGGGGCGTTACATAACCACGAATGTTTCTAAGTCTCTGTCCAGAAAGTCCAGTTTGCGCTAACAGACGAATCTACCACAGGCTGCATGGAAAGAGGCTGAGAATCAGGCAAATAAACTCGTTTTTTGAACTTTAAATCTGCCCTAGAGTCAGTACGGAGTTGGTTACAATTATCAGGGTTTTAGAGAAGGCGATGTCATACAGACATCTCAGACGTATATATGAGCTTACGAAGCAAGCAAGGTAGAGTGTAAGTTGTTATTCAGCGTAGTTATATACGCAAAATCTATCGGGTAGTCAGTAGAGCATCTTAGGTCTGATATGAACACAAAAGCTCACAAATAGATTTTTTGCAGTTTGTAAGAAAAACCTGAAACAGATAACCCGAATAGACATATAACCTCCAGCATCTAAATCATAGAAGGAGGGTTTTGGTTCTTTAAATGCGTTAAGTCGGCCCACGGTGGCATAGATTTGTATAGTGTCAGACAACATCCACCACATGAATGTGTAGCTTAGGTTGCTCACCATCACGACTCGTTAGCCCGAAAAAGTTAGTAGTTTCGCTGCCGATTTCGTGTAAAGAAAAACTGCCAGCCTTTCGCAAATTTTGTGTTCGATGGGCGTTTACGCAACTATTCTGCGTTTTAATAATAATAATAATAATAATAATATTTTTACCTAATACCGGTTTACAGTCATTGTCAGGGAAGCGTTCAGCACAAATCTGGCTAGCAGTGAAAAAATCTGCGGTCGAAAAGGAATAAAAACAAAGTTGATGGGGGTTTTTATGGTTTGGAGGGTTCCGGAGAAAAAAGGTGCTGACCGCAAACTATCGACCGTCAAGAAGGTAGGGGTTGAATGGTATCGGATATTATCAGTCGCCAATTCCTTTCCTGAAGTTAGGGCTTGTCCAAAAAAAGCGTCGAAGAACAGCTTATGCTGTTGGCCAAAACAATTGTCCCTGGTGAGACTGGCCATAGTGGTCAGAGATCACAAACGCCATCGCTACGGTAGAGTCTATCAGTGGATTCAGCACTACTGATCACTATTTTTCCATCGTGCTTCATATTATTTATCAGTTTCACGTCCTTTTGCGTATTCTGGTCTGCGAATTTTTGGTTCTTTATTTCTAACGTCAGATAGTAGTCATCGTTACCGATCGTATCTATAGCCTATTATCCGCTTGAGAGGTTCTGTCTGCAACTACTCAATCCTAGCTTTCTGCCGAGCACTCAAGTGACTGATACGAGTCTTATGCCAGCTCGAGTTCAGGAAAAGAACCAGAAAGATATTAAAGCTGTGGTGGGGCGCTCACCGATCGTTCTTACGGAACTCACTCGTTCCGTTGTGTCTTACAGACTCTCTCTCGAGACCAACTTGCAGCCGAAAAGAGGCGCAGGATATAGGCGGTATGTTATTACCGACAAAGACAAGGGAGACTGGAATGGCCATTTCTGGTTTACTAGCCTTCGTCAGCCAGTAATAGTAAAGCAATCCTTATTTTACGTTCATGCGTCACTGTTTCACCACATATACGTTTTGACACTTCGTTTGATCCTCTGGATTCCACCCCATAGCTTCTTGCTCAGTGCTCTCCAACATGTAGTTTGGTGTACCTGGCAGTCATCTTGTTCTTAAAGCTTCACGGAAGTTGTTACCGAACCTGGATATATTGAATTAGGTCGTCATTACTAACCTGTATCCCATGTTTTAATGTATGCGAACACCTGTTTCGGTCATCTGCGCCTCATTTGATTCTCTTGTGGGATGTCGACTTCATTATTCGATGACGGTGGGGAGCAGTTAAGCAAGCGCCTGAAAGTTTTTTACAAAAAATTGTTCCCTTGTGAGTTGTTTGCCCGTTGGCTCGCATACGACTCAAAGAACTCTGCGGATACGGTTTAAGTGCCTCATTCCGTTTATCATTGTTTAGCTTTCGCGTAGAGAATTTAGTTTTTCACTTGCTGGCGATGTATATGTCCGTTATCAAAGCTTCAGCGACCCTATATCTTTAAGGAAGGAGTTGGTCAAAACTTGTCCGCACAAAATTGACATCGGTGCTGTATACAGCGCCTCGCCAACGCTTCAACGTTCCCTGTCTGCGTCTTCTTTCAAGGTGTTGTCATCTGTCTTCATGATAGTTTATCTGGTTTATTAATTTGCATCAATTATTATAGTCTCTTTGTTTTGTGAATTTTATTGCTTACTTACTCACGAGAGTGTTCATAAGTGTTTGTTTCTCATCGATTGCTCATTAATTTATATTCCTTAGTATCTTAGTGCACGGAAGCTATGGACTTGCTGACATCACTGCATACAATATTCAATAATCACGTTCTTGCCCTAGTCGAAATTACAGGGCAACTCAGTCCTTTTTGGGAAGGAATAGGTGTGAGGTTGTATGAATGCAGCTTTTGCGGAATGTCGACAAGCTCAGAAAGAAACTATGAAGAGACCGTCTTGGTGACGCATATAGCCATGAACTGCCATTTGCCCACTGTCTGGTTTTATCGCAAGACCACTGTCGTTTTTAGACCTAAAGTTTACATCGGTTGCTTACTGTTGTCAGGCCCATAACGCGACCCACCTCAGGATCGACCTCTGCGCGTTATTTTAGTGTTCATTGTATACGTGTATTTGCCACTGATTTTGTAGGGTTCATGATCGTTTTCCATGCACATTGCGTTCAGTGAGTCGGATCTTTCCTGCCCCGCTCACGTACCGCACCATTCTGCTAGGATTCCCGGCGAACCCTTCGCCCGGGACACCAGATCTTGGCAAAACATATCAGCTTCATCACTTAGGATTTGACTACCCAGATGGGTGAAGCAGGTCTATTTGTTTAGTAGTTTTTTCCCACATCACTTAACTAAGGCGTTTTTATGCGATATGCGTTCTGAGGGCCATTTTCGACCTATAAGTCGTTTTCAGCCAAAGACCTTCCAACTCTAATTGCAGGCTGACAGTCTGACCGAAGAGTGGATATGGCCCTAGGCAAAACGAAAATGTCCACCACCGTCCTGCGATCGGAATAAGTTGGCGAACGCCACACCGGTATGACAGTGTAGCAATCGAGCACAAAGGGCTCCCAGGTAGTGCTGCTTCTTCCGATTTGGGACTTGCGCTCAAGGGTTCCTCGTCCCTCGTCTTAGAGTCATCTCCGCGCAGTGTGATTTTGCTTGACTATTCGTTAGCCTTCGCAACTATCCAGCAATTGAATACCCCAATGAAAGGTGGAGTTATAAAAGTTTATTGTAATGGATAAAAAATATGAAAAGATTCAAACTGCTCACACAGATCCAACGAATTCAAAATGTAAGATCGGGAGAGATGGAGTTTGAGGCTACCACCGGGGATGCAGTTACTTTCAAGACCCTTTTCAATAGGTCCAGGTGCAGATTCAATGCCACAGGCTAGACCTGATAAAGAAGTCAGGAGCGCCACCCCAAAAGTCTCTCCTTTAGGTACGTCGTGATTACTATTTGGGGCCGCATAGTGTTATGCCGGAGATGTGTTTTGCTTATGCACATAACCCGCCAATGGGACGCGCGTGGCGCACTATCCAGCACCTACGTTCAGAGGTGACTGTACTGCTGTAGCAAAAATATGGTTTGTAAGAATTTCAAAGTAACGTTTTGACGTTACGATTACTACTTGTACTGATCACAGAAATGATCGTCCCCGATCTGATCGGTTCTAATTGCAGGATAGGATCAGGCGTTCAGTCGTTCCTTGTAACGTGTGCTTAGAATCCTCACAGGCCCCCGCGTAGTGAAGACTATGAGGTGGTCAAAAGGCATTGGAAATAAAGGCAAGGAAGACAGACGAGCCGTTTCAGACTTATTGGTCGTCAATCAGCAATATCAGAAACCCTGGACCCATGCATTCTGGACGACTAACTAAACCCTGATTAAACCGCGGATCTTCTTGTCCGTTTCACCAGATGAGCACGAAATGGCTATCCCTGCTCTGGAGGGCGTTAACGATGTTGCGTATAGCGCCGGTTCACGCCAATTTTTTCGATGTCAGATCTGGTACGCTCCACCCACTCTGTCATCGGGGACAAGACGTAATACTGGTGGTCCAAAAGCCACCTGCGTGTTCCGATGGACTGTCAAGCCAGGTCTTGTGTTTACCGCTCGTCGACTTTGGCAACGAAGTTTCTGCTCCGTCCGTTTGGTAGCTTAACTCTGCGACTACCACCGGTCATTAGGAATATTTCGTCCTGGCCAGGCGTTCAGTTTGAGTCATTTTTGATTTGTGTAACTTTCATAGGTGAACAGATTCAGCGATCGCATGCACGCAAGACGCGGAATTCTGCCGCTCATCGTAACTGGACTATTTTAGGGTTTATCGTCAGCATTATCGGTGTTCCTTGTGTCACTGCAGTTCTTGCACATCGCATCTATCGAAAGCAGGCACAGAGATGGTCGGGGCCCGTCTGCTCGTCCGACGATTTTTATGTCACCCCATAGGACAAAGATGCCAGTCCGTCCACGGACTTGTGGACTCCAGTATGAATGCCCTCCTCTCCAGTCTGCTTGTTTGTGCTCTCCCTCAATATTTCGTCCTTGGTCGTTCTGATAATAGAAGATCACACGAAACGGCACAGACTGGAGAATAATGGTACCTTGCTTCGGACAAATGATAGAATGCCTGGTGGGTCATCAAGACTATGAAGGTGCTCGACTCTGACTGGTCCTCGCAATTTTTGCATCGGAACCCCAGTCCGAAGTAGCTGTTTAGGCTTTTATTTCAATTTAAATGTAATGCAGTTCGTTTTGTGGCTATCGACAACAGTTAACAGCTGATTGTGAGAACGCTTTCCAAAGTGCTTGCATCCGCAAGTGGGCGTCTTCATTGCACTGTCAGCAGTTGTTGGCGCGTAGACCCAGACAAAGGAGGGTAAAGTGCACTTTCAATCGTGCTCACGCCAACCGGTCATTTAATGCCTTCGCATTTCGCTGACTTGCTCTAAAAGGACAAATGCCACCGCGCCTACTAGAGAAGTCGCGTATACTGCTGTGGCAAGGGAAGAAATAAGAGTTAAGCATGCGAATTGAGATTCACTGCGGAAAAGATTATAAGGTACGGACTTCAGGTGGGCGCTAAACGTCTTCATTGTACCCTGAATACTGCACCTTGCCAGATTTTATGCTGTCTGACCAGCGAATGTTCAGATATCACAGCACTCAACACCAACGCACCTTTCCGAGCTAGTTCTTCTTTCCACCTTCTCTACCCCTTTCTACATTATTGAACTACGGCCACGGCAGCCGCGGGCGCCGTCGCATGAATCCTGAACATTTTCTGTGTGAGTGGACCATTGTAAAGCGCAAGGTTTGTTTGTTCGAGGTCGTCTACCATAGTTCTTTGCCTCGCGAGAACCTTGCACTTGTAGCATTATGACTGACGTTGTAGCTGTCTGGGGTCGTCATCTCACAGTCCGGTTGTTGGAATTCGAAGTATATCTGATCCACCTCACTACGAAAATTTGTGTACATGTCTTGCCGAGCCTCCTCCGTACCGCCATACTTTTCGTTCTGTCAGCACCGCCGATCTTCGGGCGATAAGATATTTTTTAACTGGCATCCGGCTCCTTTTATATCCTAGTGGTTTTCAAGTCGACCACAGAAGTGCGGACAAATGACAGTGAGACCGGAATGTCTATTTCTTGCCTATTTACCATGATTAGCCAGTCATACCCCAACTTCCGACTGGGCCGGTTGGACTTCGACCTCCAATGAATTAATCCTTCCGATCGCACACGACAATCCGACGATCCTTCGATTCAGTCGTGGCTTGCCTAACTTAGATTCGCAATGACCAGAGTCTGAACTCAAACGCCGGGTTCTCAGGCTTCTGATTGTGGTTGCGACGAAGACAGATAAGCGGAAATAACCATAAGTCTCCGTTTTTCTCGGTTGTCCTACACTGATTGCTTGTCACTATGTGACCGCCCGCAAGGGCCCCGGTTTGTGTCTCAAACCAGAAAGAAACTTGCATGTTTATTCGTGTAGTCGGGTCGAAGAAGCCGCTCTTCAATAAGACGTTAATATACTTTGAGATCCAAAAGCCAATCAAGTGCTTCTAAATTTGATCATTTAAAGAGAACGACGACTTGGCGTTAGGATGAAGGAAACCGTCATTTTCCGCTCAGCTCTCAGTTCTTGCATCTGGAAAAGAACGCGCTGTGACCACTCCGGATATCAGCAAAGGATTCGTTGTGTGGAAAGTCCCTCACGCCGTAAAATCTTTCCTCCTCTCTGCATAAGTTAAAAAACTGGCGGTTAGCACTTTGTTTTGCCTCTGTCTCCTTTTCGCTGCCGATCAAACAAAGTAGAGATGATGCACCTCATTCAATACATTCTTAGCCCCTTCTGATATTCCGGAGTAACCATTTTTGGTGCATTGAAACACAGCAACAAAGAAAAGTCCGTGTGTAAGAAGTTACAGTCTAGTCACTATTCTGCTGTCACAGGAATGCGCGCTGTTAGCATACACAAAGTCGGGGTTTAGAGACTTGACATCCTCTGAGAGTACTGTTACGCTAACTGAAAAACACTTCCATCGAAGGTGGAATCCATTACTAATTAACGACGCTTTAAATTCCTGAGAAAAAAGGCAGTCTGAAGTGGATTGGCCACACACTGTATGGCACGAACGTTAGTTCATCCGTGCGTTTATCTTGAAATCCACCCTAAATTGGCGCTGCCGCCACGGTGGCCAATAAGAAACCAATCTATGTGGTAAAGTCAAACCCCTTAAGGAGGCCGGACCCAATAACCGTGTGTAAACAAATAAAGCACCAACCGCACCACAGTTGTCTAGCGTAGACTTCGGTTGCGATGCGCAGGTTACAGTACTAAGTGTTATAGATACCAAAGCAGCACTCAGCTTCATGGAAATTCCTGTGCACATTCGAAGGAATTAAGCCAGGCAAACCCATGCGTTCGATTATTCCCCTTCAAGTCTGCGTTGGTGTCGACTACGGCAGGACCGTACCTTTGTGTCATCAATGTCACAGAGGAATGGACAGAGGTACAGAGTGTTCAGTAAAGGAGAAAGGTCGTGTAACATTTTTCGAGGGTTTGTGAAACCGTGTTTGTCTCAGGGACAGAAGGGCAAGTGAAGTAAAGTCACTTAACGCAATGCAGGACTGTGGAGAAAGTATGACCAGTCATATGTTATGCACTTCTCATTGGGGAGTACTCTGTGCCACCTCCCGGGGAATTTAACTTCGACCTCGACTCCTGTGGCTGCAGAACCCAAAAACACTACCGGTTTAGTGGTGGTTTGTACTCAGCAGGCGATGAAGACCACTGCCCCGGAGGCGCCGCTATGTCTTGAACATGGATTGGTTTATAGTGAATACGGCTAACATCCCACAGGCCATCTGGGACTAGCTTTAGGCACATTGACATCTGGCGTAGTTCCTTCGTCTAACGTGTCTCACACAGGTGGTTAGCCCAATGACTAACAACCTCAAACTGTGGAGTCCCAGTTTCGGTCAAGGACAACAGCCAACTCACTAGGTGACTAAGCTCGATACGGAGCTGTCTAACCACGTGTTAACCTGGATCCGCCGACGCCCACCCTGCCCATAATGGGAATTGTCGATAGCTGGTGTCCAGTATACAGACTTATACGGCACTGACCAACCGAGGTCGTGGTAGTATCCTGATATCATTTTATATAGGAGCATAATCGCTCGCCCAGCGAGAAAGATTCAGAGCGTGGACTCACTTAAATAAGGCCTGCATGGTGATGTGTACTTTTCCTTTTGAAGAAAAGAAGACTGCATAAATTGCTGCGTATCTATTCTCAGGGTGCACTCCCTTTGAAGCTGAGTCTCACCATGGTCAGACGTTCACATACTGACTCTCCGAGACGGGAGTTTGAGGAAGAACCCTTTATGGCATATCCGTGTCTGTCTTTGGCCTTGGATGTGTTGCAGAAATTGATTTGTTTACTCATTCTCCCATCAGAATTTCTTCACTAAACAATTCACATACCATAGGTTTTCCGTGACAGAAAATTTCTGCGAATTTTGCACACCTTTTCTGGACCAATTAGGAGCAAACCCATCAGTAGGGTGCCTTTTTTCTCAGTTCTGCTGCGCCCTCACCCCCGGCAAGGTATACCCAACCCTCACCACAGCCTTACCAATTTCGCCTTTTCTCCTTTTACAGCCAGAATGGAAGGAGCTCGTCTTCGATATCGACTTGACAGACTATGACGATGTTAGGTTCTGTTGTGGTTCACAGAATCCTAACAGCTCTTCCGCCCTTTGTCCAAGATGCTGGGTACTCGCCAAATGCGCTGTCCTTTGTCTAGACCGAGCTCTTCGCCAGGACTTCGGCTTTGACCATCTACTCTGGGTCTTTTCAGGTCGCCGTGGTGTCCATTGTTGGGTGTGTGACTCAACTGCTCGCTATCTGGATTCAACATCACGGACTGCCGTTGCTGAGTATCTAAGTCTGGCGACTACCGACTCTCGGAAGGTGTGGTCTGTGGGATGCGGTCTCATCTCCTAAAGTTATTATCTTGCCTTGTCGCCCAAATGCAATAGGTGGCGAAACTGAGGAATATTTGAAGATTCGCTATCCATAAAAGAACTGAGAAACCACCTTAACCATTGAGTGAAACGCGCGATTAAAAAATTAGCGACAAGCAATTTTATTTCATATGCAGGCAGACTGAGCACGAAACCACATTATTGTGGTTTGTGTCCATTAATACCAGTCTGCCTAGAGAATTAGATCAACTATTCTATTAAAACGGGAGATTAAGACGTCAGTCTTAAATTTTTATTCTGGGCATGTGTTTCGTTTTGTTCGTGAGAATCTATAACTTATAGTGAGGATGAACACCACATTCCGCAAAATTTCTAGATACTTGCTATCCTCATGTCCTACTTCATTATGGATGTCATTTATATATGTGTATAGTTGGATATGACGACTTTTATCGATCATGTTACAGGACATGTTCGTCCCATTGTGCTGTGACGCACAATATCGTGACCTCGTAAAAATCCCATTGCGACTTGATGTATGGGCGAAGACGTGGTACTGATAAAGACCACCGACGAGCAGTTTTCGCAGTCAGATCGTCTGGCCCAAACTCCTTTTCTCCATTTCTGATCGCGAAAATGACCATCACCGAGTAACCATTTAAGATTTTGAACTAAAAAATGCTTTNATGTCACAATGTTGTCATCGGACTTTGCGTCTTTTTTATAAGGCTTTCAGTGTGCCAGATCTCAACCCTGCGCACCCTGGTAGCACTATCGCTGCTGGTCCGCGACTGCTTAATCGTCAGACCTGGGTCTGCCTATTTCGCAGCTAACTTTCACTGAAGGCCGTTCCACTATCCGCCACCTGTGGACGCGCCGGGTAGCCAACAGCTGGTCTAACGGGCAACCCCTCTCCCGGACTTCATATAACACTATTTCTTAGGGAGTACTCAATGGAAAAGCACGTAAAAAATCCTTCCTAACATTACTGTGCCTATACCCTTTTCCTGATTTTCTTGCATAAGCAAACATCATGTACTTCGAGAATTCGAATCTACTCATTTGACACGGATTTTCGCGTTTTCAACTTTTGCACTCTTTTCGAAAAATTGTCCTTCAGCAATGAAATAGTACCTGTAGTACTTATTTTGCACTTTGGTTAGTTTCAGGTCGTTCGTTAATACTTTGGTGTTTTGGCTGATGCATTCGGACTGCTTTCAGACTGGTTAGTCATTTTTCACTAATGTGGGCATATTTCATTAAATAGGTCGCCTACTGTAATTGACTTCCCAACTTTATGCAATAGTTGTTCCGGCTGGAGCACCAGTGCTTATAAATCAGTTAACTAATTATGGTGGTCCTGCTGATGTGCGCCTTATTTACTGACAGATCTACCGTGAAATTTGAAACCGGTTTGAACTTTGCAGGCCTTTTCCGTTTATCCTGCAGACCAAGTCCGCCCAAAGGGATTTAAACGCAGTCGAATCTCTACTTCACCCCTCTATTGACGCTGCCTTCGAAATCCTGCAACCCTTTTTCTCCGACTTCGTTAGCGACTCTCGGGGCCAAGGACTGCTTTCCCACCCTGACCGCATAAAGAGGATTCTCAGCTTCCTGCCACCAGATCTAGCTGCGGAACGCGACAGCCTTGAGGAGATGTGGTTGAAGGAGACGGAGGAGTCGCACAGCGGTTCTGACGTCTCGCTGAAGCGCTGGAACACACTGCGTCGCTTCCTCTCCGACAGGGGGCGATCAAACGTCATAAAGGACATTGTAATTAGTACCATCTATCCCCGACTCGATGCTCATGTCACTACCGGTACGTTTTTACTCATGACCAAACTACTAATCCCCAACCCCACTTACAATGCTCAAAAGCTTGGTTACGATTTCACCGTAGCATAATCTAGAATCGGGTTTTAAACACCGTCGCTTGAGAAGAGATTTTATTTTGATATGACAGAAAATGTTAACGAGACTACCTCGGAGCATCGTGTTAAAACTCCTACTAGATCTAGATTTTACGTAGTGGAAATGCTAGACAATGCAACCCCAATCTCCTTGGGGTTGATCCCAACAAGTAGTAAAAGGAGTGAAGAAGGAGGTCAACCGATCCCGATAGGCCGATGGGAACGCGCTTCTATATGAATGCGAATACTTCGATTGTTAAATCGCAACGTGGCAGGTGCGTCTCATCCTGAAGAATCGTCCTGGTGAACTCCAGGGAAATATGAGATGCCGTAAAACAATGCTGTCAGCTTATAATGTGCAGGAAAAACCAGCAGTCAATGCTAGTACTAGGGATAAGTCTTACTATGCAGACACACTTACCCAACAAGCTCAAAGAAGTAGCACGCTGGGGGTCGGGGATCAATCAAGGAAAAAATTACGAAGTGGGGGTCTGAAATGCCATTTTCTCTGAGGGAGTCTGAAGGAGACCAAAGGTTGCAATGCAAGCCGGATTTATTGGCATTCTCATAACTCATGCTAATGTCGTCTTCGCTAGCAAACGTAAAAGAACAGCCGAGTGGGAGTCATGAATGTGGTAACGTCATTGAATTCAGTATATCTCGTCACTTTCGTTTCCAAATTAAATCGCCAGAATTGAACGCAGAGGTAGACTGCAACGGCCAAGTATCAGCAGCCTGGCTTTTTAAGCTAACCGTTACCCAGGCTCTGAAGGCACTTACTGGCAGCCTGGTTGGGTCCCGTATTGTGCCCTGATGGGTGGACGCGGAGAAAGGGATGCGAGCTCCGGAGCCAACCTCGTTGTTCTGCCACCTACAGTTCACGATATCGAACGCGCTAAAACCCATAGTATTTATTTGACTTCTAATAACTCTAGAGAACCCTGGACTTTTGCGTGGGGATCGTGGATCGATTTTGCTCTCGCGCAGTAACCACCGCCTGCGAAAAATCCCAAACGCCTTTCCGGCCATCAACAGGGTAACACGCATGAGCAAGATCACCCTCGCTCGATGATACGACACACAGACTGGCTGGCTGACTCCACGTATGTAGTTCGCAGTCGACGTGATCTGCTGTGCCGCACGTGGTCGTGTTTTCACTTGGCTAATACTTGTTAAGCAGAAATTCCGCCCTCTTTGAGCACTTTGTTGCACAGTCTGCATACGGCATCGGTGATTTCTTCCTGGGAAGGAGGGTCACATGATATTGCTCAAGCTTGGCACGGTAGAAATTTCGCTGCTGTTAAATGGGTGTGGTCGGTTGTCAACAAGATTTGAGCAGGTGATCAGGGCCCCCATGCGAGCATTCGATCTTGACCGAGTTGCTAAAACGAGATTCCCATTTGCATTAGAAACGGAGTCGAAATATAATGCGGTCTGTGAGTAAAGCAAAATCGGTCGCCTGGATGCGAAATGAAATCAGGGCCAGCAGACTCTTAGTTGGTGCTCTGTTGCCTTGCCCGAAGATGTTCGTACGGGCAGCCGAACTTGTCAGTTCATCTTTCTGGTTTCCTGCTCCCTTTCTGTTATTGCTTCCGAACCTTGGTGGTAGGCACTTCTAGCCGTCCTGAGCCTGTGCGGTCTCCGGTGGTACTGGACAGGGGGTAATAGCCGCGTTCACCAGCCGACGATACAAAAAGCCATATTCCCACTATTTCCCCCCTCATCTTTATTCAGTCCGTTGTCGCTGCAAGATCCCGACAAAAGCCGACTGTGATTTCCCTCGGTCCAGATGGGTTCACTTATCCTTCAGTTTTTACCGTTCTTTTTCAGACCACATCCGCCGGGCTCAGTGCGTAGATTTTACGACTTAGTTGGACATTTCGGTCCTGCATGATAAGCCATTCAGAAAAAAAAGAATTTCGCGGGTGATAATTAAGTTTTTGGCTGCTGAGATCCCTCCAGCTGCGTCTGTTATGAGAGTTTTGGCTTACTGGTGTGCATGTGAATACTTTTAGTGTGTTTGTTTTGCGCCTTAGGGTCGCTAATCACTCCCATGACTTTCAATTTCAGGCGTGAACCACCTACTAAAGAGTCCATTCTGCGTCCACCCAAAGACTGGCTTCGTTTGCGTGCCCTTCGATCCACGGAAGTTAGAGGAATTTGATCCTTTGAGCGCACCTCAACTGGGCGACCTAATTGAGCAGCTCGCATCCTCTCGCAACGAGGACGGATCTGAGCGTCATTTGCTAGCCTACAAGAACACTGCACTTCGACCAGCTATTGAGCTGTTTGAGCAGTTCGTCAGTCATGTTTCCCCCCAGACCACTGACATGAGCAGCAGCGATGGTAAAGCAGAGGTTACAAATTTTGTTTCCGTTCGTTCGGTAGTGGCAGAATCCTGAGTCTTGAGCCATTTCACGTCACATCTTATTGCTCATCCCTGTGAACGCATACACATCTTTCGAAATTTGCTTTTTTTAAATGAAGCCTATTTTTATACGTATCGCCTACTTTTCCAATTTTCCTTATCCTCTTTGAACTTCATCTAAAGCTGTCGGTATACGTGGCACAAACCCGCAGCTTTATTGAAAGAACCGTTGCAGGTCTGTTCGCCTTTAGTCCTTTCAAGCTACAGTCCAGGAAGGTTCCATTTCTGAAAGGTGGATTCGGCCTTTCAGAACACTTGTCAGGGCTGTCTGAAATTCAGCATTTAATGCTCCTTCTGTAGTTTAAAGCATTCTTAGGCCCGCTTAAATTTTTCAGTGGGTCAGATGAGTTCCCAAAGTTGTTTTACACCCCAGGTGGATATCGATCAGTTCTCCAAAGAAGGCTGTATCTGCGACTTATTCCTTTACACTTTCTATTATCGCAGACCCCTTTAAGCTATGTTCATCCATTCAAGAGCGACTCCTGTCTGTGTAATTCAAACATGGTTTAAAAAGTCCAGAAGTCAATGTATTCGGTGAAAAGTTCAAGCAGGCGGTCCCTATGTACGGCAATGGGTGGGGGGTTGTCACGTTGCGGGTGAATTCATTCGAAATGGAAGTCAATGGTCGAAGCAACACGATTTTTGTGAAATGCCGTTAACTGGGACGATCGACGAAGAGTGCACCTGGTCGGCCCTGAGAGGAGCCGTGGGGGGTTGTGGGAGTGGGGTCCATATTACAAATATTTGATAGAGTGGAGGGAATTTCGTTCTTAAATACTGAGGAGTGCCCACGGGGTTAAGTGTTTAGCCTGGCGGGGTACTGACCTTAAAGAACGCAGGAACGCGCAATGCTCGTGAACAAGCCGTTGCTTTCGGTTGAGGCCTCGATCTACGAGAAATGCATTCACACTGACGAGTGCGGTTAACGGGGGGTGGGAGGAAAGTGGCCCGTTATTGCGTACCGTTCTACTTCTGGAGAGCTTGAATTCGAGCAATTTACTCAGGAGAGGTTGTGCACTTCCCTGACTTTCCGATTTAATGTCTGAGTTAGTCATAAAATTTTGAAACTTCTGTGGTTTTAGTTCAATCCCCTCACTGTAGGACTGGACACCTGCATGGCACGTCCTTTCTAGTGTCGAGGTGCTTTCCGATGCCCGAGGACCCGTTCCATTTTTTGGGTGTCTGTGTGGGTAGACTCCCATGTAGCGGTCTTCCCCGCGCTTGCGAGCTGTTTGTGTTAGCTACCAGCTCGTTCCTCCATTGGATTTGGCAGTGCAGACTGACGCCTAGACGGCAAGTTTCCATTGGGCTTATTCTAATTCTGTGCTGTCTTAGCTGTTCAAAGCATAGCGAATTGGCGTTTGTTTCGTACGACTGGGTTCACGCCTGAATGCCACGACTCTTGGAGCTTCGCTTTTTTCGCGGCGCTCCTTAGGAATAGTCCGTGGCTCGGTGAGGTCAGGTGTAACTACTGTCTACTACGTGACCGGCAACTCGCGGAAGTATCACAGCTCGCTGCCGCCCCATGCTGCGGTGTACCGGTTGTCAATTTACGACTTTCGCACATAGCTAGAGGAGCAATTCCCCTGCTCGGTGCGGTAGTCTACGGCTAACTGTTTGCTCCGGTCTATTTGGCCTTTAACCCGCGTACCCCGGCAGTGGATTGTGACGTCCGGTCGGTGGCGGGGACCCACGTCCAGGTGGAACACGATACGTTCAGTTAGTCCAGGGCGTGCTTAAGCTTGTTGCCACCTTTCTGGTTTGGTTGGTGGGCAACGTTTGATAAAACATCTTATGTGGCCATTCTCCATAGACGGAGCGTCGGGAAGAGGGCCTTGCAGCGTACTCTGATTCGTTTCGCTCCAGCTCTTGTGGCGTGGCTCCCGCACCAACCGCAAGTGTAAGACCCCGCGGACAGACTTAACCTGCCTATATGCTTGTCAGTTGAGAGCGGAGAATAGGATTTAAAAAAAGCTTTCTCGGAGCAACTTGAGCGCGTTGTCCTTCTCGACGTAGGGGCTACCGGGAAGATCTCGAAGGAGGGGGGGGGGGGTAGGGCGAGGTGAGATGGCCTCAACCTGATAAGGGGCGGGATGTCAAAAGACACCATTACCCCAACTGGAGGAGCGATTTTCTGTGGCGGGTTAGAGAGCAATCGTGCCGCTGGCATCACTATTATGCAGGAACCCTAGGTGAGAAAACCAAGACGGCCAAGCAAGAACTTGGTAAATTTAAAGGTTGTACCCTTTATGTAAAAGACTGGCCTGCGCAGTGTCCGATTTGTGGGTTTTTGACGGGCCTGCTCACCGACTTTGCTGTCGTGCGGTTGTTCATGTATGGTTATCATGAACTTATTCAGTTGCTCAACAACAGTGATAACCAAGAAATGCGTTTACTTTTCGTATGTACCCCAAGCGATTCATCATAACCACTGTTGTTCCTTATCTGCCAGTAGGATGATAAGTTTTTTTGTCATTCCTAAGTAGCTTGAAAACCTACCTTGAACGCTGTGAGGACATTCGTACCGAAAGAATCTTAATCAACCTGCCATCTGCGGAATGGCGCTTAGTTTAGGCAATGTAGCGCGGACTTGAGATTCTAGGGCAGACCGACTGCATATGTTCCTCATATTTCAGTTATTTTAGGATCTACCACAGACTAATTTATATTCATACGAGAAACAGCCCATATCTGCATTAATTCGATGTTGAGAAAACTTGAATTATCTATTTTGTGAATCGGTAAGATTTTGGGATTTAGTGTATACTAGCAGATGATATATCAGCGTGCTTCCTAGAAGTTTGAATATAAGCCGGTTTTTGTCACAGATCTATATTGCTTTTTTGCGAGAACGATGAGTTTGTGAGCCATCCGTTTGTATACACGAAACTCCTTTGTACTTCTGCCACGAATTTATCTTTATTCTGCTTATTTCCAGAATGGTGTTTAGGTTTTCGTAGAAGGTAGGTCAGCAAACTGTCGTTTCCAGAAATTTTCTTCAACTCCCCTTCGAATATTAGTATTTATTCCCCGTTGAAACAAACCTCGAAGTACTTGTGCAGGTGTGTTCAGGCCCCACGATCAATTACCCAGTTGTCAACATTTAACGGCCCTCTCCCCCAACTTTGCATCCGACGGGCACCTGCTACTGCTGCTGCTGGTAGTATCCATAGTGTACCCATCACCGCTACACCAAAGCGACCTCGTAATTTTGACCCCGAATGACAGTTCATACTGTACATCATCCTTTCGCCAAATTCTCGAACAATCAACCGGCATACCTCTGAAGTTTTGTAACTTCCTAACCCCTGTATGATGTTTTCGCATAGGCAGTTGCGTAGGGAGCGAAGTTGCTCATAAGTTGCGGCTTCGCAATCGGCAGAGATCCCTTGCCTTCTTACTGTCTAAAGGGCCTGCTACCAGAATCTTTTAGAGGTGAGATTGATTCGTGTCGAAAGAATATACTTCGAATAAGGGGTTCGCCCATAGCAAAGGTGGGTGCATTTCAATGTCTTGCATTCGCTCTCGGACCGAATCGCCGGATGAGGAACTGGAGCCTGGGTTCGGAATGTCAAAAATGTGCTCAGTGGCCTGGTAATCTAATCATTTTATCTTTTTCTCACGAACCGTTCCTTTGTATCTGCTTTGGCACTGCAAAGTTGTCTCGAGTTTGAGGAGTCTGTGGAGTGCCCCGTGTAGTGAATATGTGGCGGTGGTGCCGAAAAGAGCAACAATTGCTCCTAGTCAGTTTCGACGGCTCCAATAAACATCCCCTGCGCTTTGTAGTTCATGCGTTTGGCCCATGCGGCTTACAAAATAGACTGAATGTATTGAGCTTGCAGACTAGGCTTTTCGTAGACTGCTGGGAAATATGATCATTAAAGTTGAGATTTTCGATCATTGGCGAGAAAAGGAGAGGAGAGACCCTGTTTTGAAACAAACGTTCCATATTGCTTGGCGAAAACCTCCAACCAACGTGGCCAAGATACGGGTGACTAAATGCCGAGAGGATAAAAAGTTCTAATATGGTGGTTTATGAATCTTTCTGTGACAAGCTTCTGCATCGATGTCTCGTGGCACCTCGGGATCGCACCGAGGAAGGTAATGCTTGTCGTTACTACGTTGACCTTCGGCAGAAGCCATGTCAAGTTGGATGAAATGACCTCGCAACACATGAGTCAGTAAGAAGAGAGTGAGCATCATCGAGCATTCGATCGGTTGGGAGTGTGGCCGTCGTGGCGTGTTGTTCTAGGGTGTTGACCAGAAGGAAGTCAGTGGACGACAGCAGAAGAGAGCGCGTGGAGGACCCGCCTTACAATGAGAATGTTTTTCTACACCACAGCTGGCAAAATGTCCACAGGACAGTAGAGGACAATAGAGATGATGCTGACCTCCATCAATCACCAGCCTAATGGCTAACGGAGTCGCCGGAAATTTAGACGGGAACCTTGTTAGAAAGGGTTCAAAATGTAGGGGAAATGAGGCGATATGAGACAGGATGATGCCAAGGTACTGGAAAGATAGGACGTCATTGGGAATTCTGTTAACGGATTTAGGATGTGGTTGTGGTCAAAAGACTCATGAACGATTTTCCGCTATTAGATGGAAGACCCGTTTTCTAATTAACACACTGGGACCTATTTAAGGCCCTCATTAAGAATTTGCAGATGGAACCCATCTTCAACGGGGTGATCAATAACGATATAATCGACGAATTCAAGTCGTAAATATGCAACAAAAAGGGGTTATGGAATAAGATGTAACCATAGCGCAGTAACGAGAGCGGAGTCTGGATCTATGGGTCCCAGATTTGAAAGACTAACTTTGGAAAGAAAAGTGTCCTAAGAAGCAAGACGAAGTTCAGCCGGGGCAGTTGCTCTCGGATGCTTCTTTAAGGATGAAATAACGTGAAACAGAGTTGGATTCGGGGAACAATAAATGAACTTGCGTACGCACGACGGCCAATTTATTGCACCTAATTTAATACGCAAACCGTGGGGTTCGGGAAAATGGAAAACATCGACAGGATTGGATTTAGTGCGACTTATTCCACGAGTTTTGAAAGTGCAGACGACCAAGTTTCTCAGCGGATCTAGGACGGTCATTAGACTTTGGGGGTACGGATGATTCTAGCAGTCCACTAACAACGTGTCTCGTAGGTCCCTTGAAAGACGAACATAAGCGAGTGTTAGCCTTGTGTAGGAAGACTCAGAGAGAGGCAACTGGACGCCAGCCAATCCAGCAATTGTTGAATCACGGAACCTTTAGACATGACTCTCGGCTAAAGCTGTGGACACAGGGCAAAAAAGCTTGATGTTGAACAGTCTATTGGAGGTAAATCGGACCCATCACTGACATAGGTGAAAGTGTTTAGTGAGTTTAGGTCTTCATTGTCGTGAGTGAGCGTAATTCATTAACCAGTGGACGCTTAGAATTTTCGTAATATTAACAAGAGAATAAGAAAAATGCGGATGAAGCGGAGAAAGCTAGCTAGCCGACAGGGCGCTTAGACTGGCAGCTTCTCTTCGTCGGAACGCTGATTTTCTCCAGACTGCTACGCAACTCTAACTTGTGGTGTAGTTCCCTTCAATGGCCAAGAACGCCTAATTTGGGGAGGAGAGGTTCTGTTAGGTCTTGTAATGACTTTCGTACAGCAGAGATAAGAGTGCGTTTGGAAATGTAGGATATACGGAACATGTGTGAATCGTTGGAAGCCAAGAAGAGCATGAGTAGCACTGGCGATGGTGTTCTGACGCCAACAAATACTTTGGAGGGAGCGTCGCGGGTACG
This sequence comes from Spirometra erinaceieuropaei, assembly GCA_902702965.1. Taxonomy (NCBI): domain Eukaryota; kingdom Metazoa; phylum Platyhelminthes; class Cestoda; order Diphyllobothriidea; family Diphyllobothriidae; genus Spirometra; species Spirometra erinaceieuropaei. Next base: position 28,725 of record CACRXP010000263.1, read on the forward strand.
GTTTGGTTCAAAATGCCAGTCTAAAATTCAGGTCAGTTTTCGAAATACCTAACAAGATATAGCGATCTGAGTAAGGTATTGCAGAGCTGTTTATAATGTGAAAAAGTCTACGATTATCTACATTGGAAATCAGTGAGGAACCGCATCAAGACGAATCCTGCATCAAGAAGGGTCTTCAAGGTCTAAAAATCAGGGCGCGTAAGGCCCTGGAATGAAAATGGTCACGTAAAAAGAAAAGGGTGTTCACAAGATCGTCAAACAAGTGTCTTCGAAGGGTAGTCAATGAAGTTAGTCAACGCCTCTCCGAAAGGTGATGAGGAGTTCTAAATACTACCAAATAATATGCTCCCAAAATTCTAGCAAACTGGCCTTCGACTTGGCGAAGATGGCGACTTCACTTAACCACTCCCTTAGGACCTTCTGTTCTTTCTAAATCGGCGAAATAACAGTGTCACAGTTCAGTTTTAATTAATATTGACATGCAATCGTCTGTCCTGAAAGCAACATATTTCGGCCTTACTATGCTTGTTCGATGACAAAGAGTTCCTCATTATGTGTTAAGACTAACTGGTATTAGTAACGGGTTTTCGCTCGAGGGTAAGTACAAATAACTACCTCCAGCAGTGTTTTTTTCGAAATAGAGAAGGTTGTTAGGTAGGTAGTTGGGGGTAAGAAAAGACCTAAAAGGATCATAAGTGCTACATCATACTAAAAGTTTTGTAGAGTTTTTATGTACCGACCGTGTTTAAAGTTCTTCGTGTGGTGTAACCCACATTGGATATACACAGAGTGAACGTTGGTGACATCCGACCATCCTGATTCCCCGGCAGATTAGGTCCTTTTTAAGTGGTTTCGGTTCCATCTGCAGAGCACATGTTGACAGGCCATTGGAGTAATGACAATGCGACTGCCGTTTTAGCCTTTGGTCGGGGGTTATGGCCGGAACTTAAAAGTTCCCCGCTTTTCGATGGTTGGAGGCTGACTGTACTGGATAGATGACTGCACTCAGAAACTCATATCAACCAGCCCAAGAAAGAAAATTTGGTTTTACCCGTGAGCCTTTTTGCTTAATTAACTAGCGGCTCCACGTGAGCTAAACTGCTAAAAAATACTTCACAAAGTGGTTTTTCTGCAAAAAACGCGACCCTGACATGATGCCACCGCCTGGGAGTCTGCTGCGGAAGTTCGATGAGCCGAAGACTTCGTGTTTCCCTCCAAAGAAGTTCGCAATTAGATTTGAAGGCAATGAGTTCATGGAGCGACCTGTGTGTGTAAGCTGTGCCTCTGAATATAAAGGTGTTTAAGTTCGGACACAGAGAGCAGTCATCAATAATTTCCTGTGTCATAGTTTCTCTTTTCCGACCGAGCGCCACACCCCTCCATTCTGCGTAGGAGGATATCTGACACCTTGATTAATGGTACATTGGCAAATTAGAAGAAGCCAAAACTCGGTATGATTTCGTCAACCGAAACAAACCTCTCTTAGTCCTCGTGGAGAACAATTAGTCTAATACGCGACTGTCTGTAGGTTCTACGAGCTTGTTGGTGGCGCAACGAGAAAATGTGTCCAAATGTGGGTTAGCGAATATGTTAAATATACAGTTGGCCTAAGATGGTATTCCTGTTCCCAGATTTTCTGTAGGCCGTTTAATCCAGAAAATTTTGGCTTTAGTACTAGGCCGAGACATTTGCGCCAGGCTTGATCTGGTTTCCAGTATCTTTTTAGTTGGCTCAGTTTCCTCCTTGATTTTTCCATGTTGTTGGCCGAAGGATAACTCTCTTTCCTTTTTGCCCCTTGGGCACTTATTGTCCGTTGAGTGCGCGCGTTACAACTGGCCAAAATTGGTGGTACTTCAGAATCTTGGGCATAATTGATAGGCTCTCACTAGTAAGCGGATACATTGGACCGTTAACTCGAAATCCTGCTTTGAGGTTTCCTTTTCGTCTTAAGTTCTCTCTGACGCGTGAAAGTTGGACCATGTCACGAGTTCCCATGATGAATTTTGTCCGTGGGTGTTCTTTGGTCGCTCCTCTCCTAAAGCCGTTGTCCAGAGTAAGCTGTCGAAGAAAATCAAGCAGGCTTACTTAATAGTCTTCAGTAGGCAAACGTTTCTACGTATTCACGACGTAACCCATAATTTAAACAAGTAGAACATCTCTAGTCTGACTCTGGAAAACATTTGGTCCCATGCAGCCGGAAAGCGCGTGTCGTTTGACGGAGTGAGACCGCTGATCTCCCAACCCCTCGCTGAGCGCAATAGTGGTGAGCTAAGGACGACCCGATCCCTGGACGCGCAAGAAGCCGATGTAATGTCATTCCTGCCTCCCAAGGCGAACCCACGGCAATTCGCGCTGAGCTTTTGCCTGGTATGCAAATCAGGCGAGGGAAATGCAAAAACTTTATAATTGCAATCAACAGAAATGGCGTAGTTCGTACTTTCACTACTTAGAACATTGCCAACCGCAGACCATGGAAAATAAGACAAGAAAGCCGTAACATGGGGCAAATGTGAAAAGAAGTATTTCCACTTAGCTGTAAACTTGTTCATTCATGCTAAGAATCAGGAAGTGCCGCAGTGATTCTATATTATAAGGAGTGCCCTTTATATGCTCCCTTCCCCTTCCTGTGTTTTTTTACTCAATTCTACTCGACACCATATTGCGACGGTATTTCGCGACCGTCAGTTACACTTCTGACGGCATTTTCCAGGTTACGTTCTACCCTCCGTATTCTGATTTAATGGCTGCGGAGTCCCCCCAATACAGGCATACAAAAAAGTCGAATATTCCATTTTGGTTTGCCTTTTAACTTGTCGAGAGACTGAAATGCATAAATAGAGATCCAACTGCGTATCTAAAATGGCATGCAGGCTGTTTATGCTGCCATATTATTTGCACCAACATTTTCAAGGCCTGCCTTTGAACCTCTTCTCTTGAAGTATTTTTTGTGATTTTTGGTAATATTAAAGTAAAGGCACGCGTTCTCTACATTGAGAATTGTTAACTGTTGAGGACGTAACCAACTTTGGGGATTTTGTCTGCGATCTGGTTACTATCGGTACAACTTCTCGTTACTGCATCGCCCGGTAAATGTCTTCGTCGACAGCAATCAAATGATAGCCATGCGCAGTGGTCACGGCTTACACAGCCTACTACATATCTGGTGCTGGTTCTTTCTGGTGGTTAGTTCACGGCTTGAATATTCGAAGTCGACAGCTGCCATGCTCCGCCACATACCTCGTGAATGTTGACTGAAATTCTGAAATGGGTTTTTTAATTGGAAAAGATTATTTAAATACGGTTGCCATGTTAAATATAACACTGTATAATATCACAATTTTTCAGTCAAGTTAGGATGCCGGCTTTCTATCGAGCTCCTTATTAACCACCTGAATAAACTACATTCCGTAGACAATGACTGCTTAAATAGCGTAAATTATTTCCATTTATTTTCGATGTCCCTATAAGTTCAAATATATATTATAGGAAACTGCACAGAAATATTCTTTCTTTCATTCGTTTTGTAGAAAATTGCGTCTTTGTCAATTTTTTACATGAAAGAAGAGTGTCTTCCGGTTTTGCAAAAGGTTTTTACTTATGAATTTTTTTAAGACCGTGAAATGCGCAATCGTACAGTATCTCATTAGCACATTTATTAATGCCGCCTATGAGGCGGACGACATGATCAACATTTATTACAAAATTTTGTAGGCCTTCTATGTTTTATTCATAATAACATATAGAAAAGTGTGATTTTCCTTGCAAGAAAAGCATACAGCCTATATGCAAATGTAACAACAGGTCGGGTTCGAAATTATTCGGGAACTGGGAAAGTTTTTAAAACCGGAAATTGACCCGTCTTCAAGTATAAAACTTGAAGATGTAATCTGTCCCCAAATGAGTGAGAGGAACGAACATTTTTGTGTGTTTTCTCTAAAATATATTTGCATTAATGAGGTCATCGAAAATCAGTGGGAAAAGTACATGCTACTTGAATAACATTTTTTACAAAATGTATTTACTGTGAACAGTCGATAAGAAAATTTTTCGAAAACCGACATCCTGGCATGACTGGAATATCTTGACAATATGCGACACGATAATTAATATGACAAACCTACTTAGGTAATCCTTACAAATTGAAAACGTATTTCAGGATTCCAGTCAAAACTTCATGAGATATTCGGACTGTCTGATTTCTGCTAACATTCCCATATAACGATTGAAAAAGTCAGTTGCTAAACATATGTTTCCGGTACTTCATTGCCGGGCCAATACAATCACATGGAGAATGAACTTTTGAATTATGAACAGGATTTAAATAGGTCTCAGGGGTCAGGGTTAGCTAAACTCTGTTCCCACGCCGCCTGCGAGACGAAGTCAACGTGTTATGGGCGGTGAAGCTGGGGTGGGGTGGGGGGGGGGAGGGGTTAGGGTTAGGTTGTGGACGCTGTCTGTATGTCAAAACGCGCGGAGTGCGTGTGACTGTTCTCAGGCGTTGGGGCGACGTGTGTTCACCACTCGGAGTCGGCCAGGGAAGACAGGCCGCCTGTGTCAGCGCCCTCTGACAACAGGGTGCTGGATTCGCTAATTGAATCCAGAGAGATATATCCTCCGGAATATTGGACATGCAACAAAGCTTGCCGCTGCAGCTGCAGAAAAGAAGGGCTTATTTCTAAGACTGCCCTTTCTAGGAAACGCACCAAGCGATCTAGTGAGATTTCTTAGGGCGGCTATCAGGAGTGCTTTCCCCGCGGTAAGCTTGCGCATATTCTTTGCAAAATCTCCCCTACTACGGTTGGGGTGCAAAGATCGACTGCCGTTGCAGGCCACATCAATGTGCATTTATTTGTTTACCTGCTCCTGTGGAGCGGGATACATTGGCCATACAACGAAGCGTCCGGAAAAGGGTGCACGTGAGTACATGCTTGCCTGACTAGGTCAAGGGGACGATCGATCGATTTCAAGTTCAATTCCTGCACGTCTAATAGTCGACGCAAAAGAGGCGTTTGAAGTTATCTGCCGGGCGCCTTCACACTACTCTTAAGGCCTACGCAAATGCGTGTTAGCAACAACCGAGGCGATGGCTATTCAATTAATGAATCTGACGCCCTGTTGTCAGAGGGCGCTGACACAGGCAGCCTGTCTTCCCTGGCCGACTCCAAGTGGTGATCACACGTCGCCCCAACGCCTGAGAACAGTCACTCGCACTCCGGGCGTTTTTGACATACAGACAGCGTTCACAACCTAACTCGAACCCCTCCCCCCACCCCACCCCAGCTCCACCACCCCACTCCGTCGTGCAGGCGGCGTGGGAACAGAGTTTAGCTAACCCTGACCCCTGAGACCTATTTAAATCCTGTCCATAACTCACAAGTTCATTCTTCATGTGATTGTATTGGCCTGACAATGAATTACCGAAAACATATTTTTCCAACTGACTTTTTCTACTTCAAGAGATAGCAAATCTACTGTTTCTGTGATGGCAGTAAGTGCGCAATAGTCGGTCAACAGGAGCTGGTGTTACTCGGCCTCAGAGGCTTATGTAAAGGAGCACACTTTCCGAACGTTGATGTGCCAGGGTTTCTTTTTCAACAATAATCCAGTAAGAATTTAGCGAACAGGAGACCGAAAGTGGGTTTAACTCGGTGAGCTACCCCGTTTCGTTCTTTTCGTCGTAGCGAAATGTATCTGAAGTCTGTCCGTTGACAAATATGTGCACCTGCATACCGCCGAGGAATATCCTATGAGGCGGGGGAGCTTTAGGGGATAGTCGGACCTCTTCCCTGTTCTCCTTAGTACGTCCCTATTCACGGTGTAGCAGACCTTACAGAGGTCAAGTAAGATTTTATAGAAACTTTTTCACATGACTTGTATCATTTTCTAGCAATGACAATTGTTTGTTGGTTACAGAGGAGCTACTTAATCAAAACTGCGTCAACAGCAAAAGCCCTTGTGCCTTTGGTGGATCCAGACGACTAGGCTGGATTGGAACCAAGATCTTCCTGGCGACGTCAGATAAGGCGATTCCCCGGTAAGTAAACATGCATATCCCTTTTTAGCTTATAAAGCTTCACAATGTTGGCGGCCTGCACTCTGTGGAAATTCCTCCGTTACCCCACACTTTTGTACCAGAATACTCAATACCCCCAGTCTTCATCAAACATTCCGTTTTATGATCTCCGACTGAATCTTGTTTGTGCCAGAAGCCCTTCTGATGGCACATTGCTGCGTCACCCTGTACTGTCCCTACGAGGTTCCAGAACACGTTCGTTTCGGCTTGCAGGAGCCCTCTGGTCAACTCTTTGAGGATTGAATAAGAACGCATAAAGTAAACTGAAAGTGGTCAGCACCTGAGCACCTGCGACTCCTCAGACTGCTCACTTGTACGTCCGAGCTGAAGAGCGGTGACGCCGGTTGTCCGTATTCTCGGACGGCCTTGATGACAGCAAACGACCTCTTACTCTGGGCGTGGGTGGCACACCTCTGTAGTTACTGTGTCTTGCAAATCAGTCGAGTTTTCCGTATTTCTCGCAAGCTCTGTTAGGGCTGACATCGGAGCTCAAACAATGTGTTTTATTGCGCTCCTGTTTTTCTCATAGGCTCCTCCAAGTTGGTCCGTTCCCGAGAGTAGACGCTTGATTTCCCCTTCTTTTCTGTGGAAGCAGGTTTAGAGTCGTCAGCGTGCGGGTCCAACGACTTCCGTATCAGTAATATTGATTACATATCGTCAAGAGCTTTAGTTATTTTTGCTATATTTCTTTCAATGAGCGTCTACTTCGTCATGATTTTATATATTAAAAGCTGGCAAATATAGCTTACATCTGGGTAGACAGTATCTTATCCAAGTTTTGGCCCCCTACATCGACTCGATAACCAGCACGTCTCAATGGTCCCTGTTTCTAACAGCCCTACAATATGATAGTTGACCGCCATGGTAGCCTGCGTCAGTGAATTTGGAACTCTTACGGTTGGTTAAGTGAAATATAGCTATTGCTACACTGGTCTCCAGGAAATTATAGCTGCGTAGCCGTTAACGAACTTACTTCCGTCGAACAAGAAGTTTATTGTAATGACTTAGTCGATGATTCCCCTCGGGCGTTTCCGTGGATTCTGCCTCGATTCGTTTTACATTTACTGGATACTAGCCGGACCCCGCCACGCGTTGCTGCGGCTCAATCTGACGAATTGGGAAATAAGGGAAAGAGGATTGAACACGTTTCCAATTAAGAAAAATGTAAGGGCCACCGGTTGGCAGTACGTATTGTGTGCGAAACCCAGGATTGTCCTTTTAGCCGCTGTCGAAGGCAGGGCAGTTGTTTGCAGCACCCAGTCGCGCTCGAGAATTCCGGAGTAAGTAGTGACGGCTGGCATTTATTTCGTCCACCGGTGTCGATCGAGGCAGTGGTGGCCTGAAGTCTCCTGCAAGCAGTCGCAGTGCATCAGAAATGGTCTGCTGTTTCCTCGCAAATCCTGCAGTGCTCGATCAGTGGCCTCGAACCCTTTTTTGCGCCATTGTGCATTCATCCCAAACAACAGGTTTGCATTTCTGCAGTACTTTTCCCGTGTCGGATGCCTTGGAAATGTTACACGCGGGAGTTTCAATGAATTGCACGTTCAAAGGCAATTTCGAAGCTGAATGAACGGCTTTTCTGCCAAGTAGCAGAGTTGCAGCTATTCCGGGGATGCAAGTGCTAGGGCTATGTCATTTATTGGATTGAATTGCCGTCAGAATCGGTCGTAGTAGGAACGTTTTGCCAGTCTCTCCGGGCGCATCTAGGAAGAAGATTCCCCCAACCCCGTTAATGACATGCCACAGTATTTGATCGTAAATGTCATTCTGCTCCAGTCTTAGCTTGTGAATGTTTGATTGCAAGCATGGCAGAAATTGAACCGTGTTTCATTTTGCTCATGGCGCCAATCCACATAAAACGAAGCAGCAGCAGATTGGCTTTGCGGTGACACTCCCAGTTGATTAAGAACTTCTTTCGCGATTTCTGCGTACATATCCTTAATCCATATTAACGCCTCGCTGTAGATTCCTGCTGTGCAAGCCACATTTGAATTTTCCTTGCATAGTTGACGGAAGGTATCGTCAGCCATGTGCAAATTCTATATCTCCGGTAAATCTGTTGGAGATGAGGAGAGAATGCGGTCAATATGACTGCAAACCATGCATGTGGATGGGACGTGTTGCAAGCGTCATTAATACATACGTCCCACTGTTGATCGTTCTCCAGTAACTGAAGAGCCTGACACGCACTGCTGAAAGTGGCATGCGTAGCGCCGTTGACAGAGTTCAATTGCTGGAAAGACGTTGGACGTGACACATTCATCAACACCATGCGAAGTAAGATTGGGATGCACGGTATGCAGTCTGCCTATCGCAGTTTCTTTGAGTATGCCGGGGTGTCTGTCCACTCGCTCCCCTCGTCTACGTTGTTCAGATGATTTTCTACACATTCCCTGTGTAATACGTAGGCACTTTCGAAGGCGGCAGCGTTTTCGTAAACGCGTCACTTTGGCTTAACGCGGAGAACGCAGTTAATGTTAGTGCCAGTGGACCTAAGGCAACCTGTTGCGCGTTTGCATCGGTAAAGTAAACGCATTGCCCATTCTCTAACTGTACTGCAAGCAAACAACACCTGGACTTCGCTCATGGATGGGAAATGAGGGAATCCGCCACATGGATTTCTTGCCGTTGACGCACCTTCCAGCCCAATACTGTGCGATTGAATTGTTGTATGTCCGCATCCCTTTATCTCCTTTCGTGTTGCAGGCCGAAAACGACCATGTCGCTGCCTTTATTAACGTACTTACAAATGTACCTAATTCATTTCCCAAAATTGCACTGTTCCACGTTTATGTGAACTGCGTTTGCTTTTAAAAGCAAAGGCGAATACGAAACAACCCAGCGGTTACCGACTTCTACGTCACCGATTCGCATTCGTACGGTTTCCAACTTGCCGATGTCTTCCGCTGATCATTTTCGGTATAAGGGACTTCCGTCTATCATGCCGGGGGAGGGGGAGGGGGGTTGGAGAATTGGGATTCAGCGCATCCAAGGTCCATGTATCATATTCTTTGCAACAACTTCGTGCAGACCATTGTCCACGTCGATATCAGGTAATTGGACGCATACTGCGTCGTCGATTTCATTGGAAACGATCTTGTTATAGAGCCAGATCAGGATATGTGCACGGGGCAGTCCCCTCTTTTGCCGTTCCACCTAATACATCCAGCAGCGCACAGACCCAACCACCTCGTGTTTAACCATGAAGTTCATCAGCGATTGCAGTTTCTTCCTGAAAAAACGTGCTGTGATGTCATACCTATTTACCGTCGATAGCCCAGGAAGTAAGACCTGATAAATATCCCCCCCAAGCTGGATTGCATGTGAATGTAATGAGTAGGTCTGAACGTCCCTACTGGAAAATGTAAGCAATCGCACCTCGAGCGTACTCGGACGTATGGCGTGGACTGTCTGCGTATGTGGATGACGAAAGCGTTAGTCTTACAACGTTATCTGTATTACCTTCGTTTACAACTGCATCATGCAAAGGAATGTATCCTTCAGAGCGCAGCTTGGTCTGATTCAAGCGAAGGTAAAGCAGGCGTTCAGTTTCGATTTTTGCATGCATATCCACAACGCAGTGATGAAGCAATTGACGGCATTTCAAAAGGGGGATTACTTACATTCTGTCGAATCATAAGTCGGTAGGAGTAGTGGTTCATTGCGCTGCATTTCATGTGCGTTACCTCGTCCCTGACTGGATTTATCATCTTAACGTTGAAGTGATATCCATCGGCACCATCCAGAAAAGTTAATGGATGCTGCGTTGGAATCGGTCTCCGATTGCCGGTATATATGGTATCACCTTACCCTACAATCATTAGTTTCCCAACGGTTGTTGGCGTACCGTCGTTTACAACAGCATCAGGCTGCGTGAATGCTGAGCACGGAGGTATGTTGGACGCTGGTCTGCTGTTCCTCGCTGGCGCCATTCGGCCACTCTCAGCTGGTATTGTTCATCCTGTTGTGGACGAAGTAGGCCTGAATTTGCAGAACGCAGTAGCCGTGACCGCAACCGGGCTTCCGCAAGCCGAGCTGCACAGTGCTGATCTGACATTGAGCGACAGCCCCATTATGTGGGTTGTGCGTGGGGGGGGGGAGAGGGTCTGGTGTTAATTGCATCCAGTTCTCACCCCCGAGAACCCCAACGGAAGCGGTGACGGCCCTATTATATGGACTGTGGGACAATTTTAAGTGGCGTCCAAGTGTTGCGTGTTTATTTGCCCCAGGGGTGGTTTGCTCTGGCGGCCCATATTGCAGAGGGTGGAGGGCCTGCTCAAGTACCTGCGGGGGGTGGGGTGGGGTGAGCGCGGCTGTCGGACGGAGTACGTGCGTTTGAGCGAATGTCGGTCAAGTGGCCACAGTCTGGGCGCACGTGTGTCCCCGAGTGGATGTGGGTCAAGTGGCCGCAGCAGGTGGCGTTGTTATGCCGGAAAAAATCCGATATTTTACCCATCACAGGCATACCATCGGCATAATTACACAATTGAACAGACAAAAACCCAGCCCTATGCGCTGGCTGTGTTGTGTCCGAATTTCAGCGCAATCGGTGCAGTACTTTTGGAGATTACGTATAACACAGATAGATATCGTATCGCACAACCACATTTAACTGTCCTTCCTCCAAGAGGTCAACGTCGTTGTGGGCAGTTGTATCCACCTTGAACGAGCAATTCCTCGGGTGTACAGGGTTGCCTTTCTAGTCGATCAATCCCCAAGTAATTTAAGAGAGAACGTAAATAGCATTCAAGCAGGTTGAACAGAAGTGATATGGGGACGTGAATTGCTTGCGACTGTTGGGTTTCAGTCGAGTTTTTTGCGTCCGACAGTCTCAGACACTTGCGAAGCCGGTGTTAACGAACATTTCAATGATGACGGTTCGATCGCCGTTACCGACGATATCAGCCGCACACTCCACAGCAGGGTCGAACCAGGGACGGTGACTTGCGCCTGAATTCGCTTATAGTGGTGGCAGACTTGTGCAACATCTACCGCATTCTCTCTTCCTCACTCCATCTGGGTCTGGCACCACGATAAGGCCAAGAAGACCAGAGGCTTGAGAGGGCGAAGTTGGTTGGCGTACCACCTTACCCCCTGGCCCACCACGTACAGCTGACCAGCAATTTGCATAACAAGAAAAAAAAGGAGGGCGTCTCGGATCCCAACTGAATGTGAGCGCCGTAAAGGCTACATTAAGAAGGTGTCATTGCAGCCTGACTCTCTGTCGTTCAATGAGGACCGAGTTGTCTCGTAAGTTGGTAGCCTTTCAGGTCCGTGATCAATTCAAGCCCATCAGATTGTTTATTGTGAGGAATTATAAACCGAGAGTCGGTCTCACTATTTCTACCCTTTCTCATGCATCAGTCGACTGTCCGAACCGGTCAACCAAGTGATGCTGAGATTACGCGAGGTGGCTGACAGATTTAAGAGTAGCCTGTGTGTGTGTGTGTGTGTGTGTGTGCCGCACACACATTACCTGCCCACCCAGTAAAACACACCGGGATTTCACACAAGGGTTAGACTGATCAGTTCTCACATGTAGCAGAGAAGCCACGTGATGAAGGAGTCGACAAACACACTTCCCACTCGCATGAGGGTACTTGCTCTAACTCATTCCTCGAATGGATGGTGTAAACCATGCTCCCGCAGGTACAGCAAGTGGTTGACCGATTTCTCTGATAATGAGAATGCGACCCAACGTAGACTGGATCGTCTAAACGATTGCACACCACCCTCTCAGCGTTATTTCGATAGCCTAGGATGTGGTGAGGGTTTGTGCTGGTTGCGGGTGAAGTGGTTTGGCTGAAGATTACATGAGCTTTAATCTGCTTTCGGTGGGGCATAAATATCGTCCCCCCCTTCCTCGTCCATTTTGGCCGAGTGGGATTACAAGATCAAAAGTACTGGAGACTGGTTTGGACATCGTGGCTGACCTGGCAACAAGTCGGCGTCTACATAGATAAGCACATGACCAATTTGTCGGACGCCGATATGTGTACCTCCCCTGAGCTACGGCCCAGGGCCACCGCTAATACGAGAATGATGATAATAGGCAACTTTTAGGAAGGGAAATGCGGTCTTTTTATGCATAAAAAGGAAAAAATCATACTAGTGTTTCATGCTTGTTTTTCTGCATTAAAATCACTTTAGAAGAAGGTAGTTTGTGCCTGCAGGTAGGACCAGACTACGCGCGCAGCTTTATTGGATGAGAAAGTACTCCAACTCGTCTTCGGTTTCGTAACGATTGCTGTGGCGTGACTGCAAGTTTATAGTATGGGGGTCTTGTGCAACAGCGACCTTACTAATTTCTGAACACTACGATTCCTTTGATAAAACCAGATTAAATCGACTAAACTGACTTATTTTACTCGAACGTAATTTCATGAGTAGCATCATAGGACCAAATTAAAAGTGGACGTAATCCTGGTTCGCGGTTCCAAGGACAGAGCTCGCCAGCTAGATGTCCGGCTTCCAAACTGCGAAATTCACGGCACGGATAATTGAATCGCGCATCAGTTAAGGAAGGTCCCACGGGATCTACGCCGCTTGCTCTTACCGTTCCCATCCTTTTCGAGCAGCAGGCCGTAGGTAACACACACGCACGCACACACTCGAGCTTTCTCCCTCCCCACCTTGCAGTTCTGCCTGTCATGACTGCGGCGGTTGCATGTGTGCGCACACACCGGAGTCTGAGTGGCCAACAGGTGCTGTTCCAAAGGTGCGCACCAGTCTGATTCCACCCCCTGCGCAGAGAGCCAATCAGCGCTCCGATGCTCTCGACCGGCAAGCTGCGTGTCGCTTTGTCACCTTGTTCACTCACAAGCGGACTGGTTAGGTCAACCACAAGATAGACGCCTCGTGAGTCGATTTCCTCTTCCCCTTCCTCGCTATCTACTAGCTTTGCATCAATAAGTTTTTCGTTCTCTTTGAAAGTAGTTCTGTCCTCAATCTTCGAGGCAATCTAGGTGTGAGAATGGGCGGTGTCGTAGATTTGATGTTCGGTTAAAGGAATCTTTCCTAAATAAATGTCCTAACCCAGGCGACTGAATGAGGATATGTTGCCTGCCAAGCACCATTGCTTTTTCCCGGACCAGAAGAGGCTCACTTACTCAGGTTGCTTCGAGTCTATAAAGCCCTGTTAAATCATTGTCCAAGTTACGATTGTATTACAGATTACTGTAAGAAAGAACCGAACGCTCATCCTTGTGAGACTATATGCGGCCTTTGAAAGGTATGAAGAGGTCGTGTAAGGCGCTATCAGCGTGCCTGCAAAGTGTTCCTACATATGCGCCTTTGCTTAGCTTATTTCAGGGCCACCTGATGACGATGGGAGTTCTGAATGTTTTTCTGTGCCCCATTTCTCTTCGTGAGATCGGATTGAAGGTCCAAAATGCCGTGTAGCGAGCATTTCAAAACAGTGTTAGTAGAGCGTAGACTTTGAACTTTTTGATGTTGCACACTTGTGTTAGGATTTACATATGCTCTCTTACTCTACCCCGAAAGCTGGATCAGGTAGGACATGAAAAGAGGATCCCTGCCCCGTATTTCCTGTGACCTTGGGCCAAATTCCAGGAAGGCAACTATTTCGTGTCCTAACCCTGACCCTAATCTTAGCTTGACATGATCGTGATCTCCTCTGAGGTTAACGCAAGGCTCCTGGAATTGGGAGAGGGTTCCCATTCACAAGTCTCGGCGAACTAAGGTTAAGATTAGGGCCAAGGTTAGGAAACGGCGGTAGGTGCTAGCATCTTGAGGGTGTGGCGGCACACCGAGGTGCTGCCCACGCCGCGCCGGTTGGGGTCCGAAACGCCCCCGTTTTTCATGTCATGCAAATTCCTGGTCAATTGCACGTGGTTGACCAGGGGTGTAGGGGTACGTCTAGGAGTGGGCTTTCGTCGTGTTAGCCCCCTGCGCCTTCTCCCGTTTCAGACCTTCTTGACTCCATCACGACGTCGGACCAGGCGGGGAAGGAGATAGCGCGGCAAATGCAGCCCAAGTCTACCATCGCTAGAAACGAATTTAGGCGCGGGTCACCGTCCCAGCTCTCAGTCTACTGTGGAGCACACGTTGGGTATTGTCGGCAGCGATGGTCGAGGTGTCGTAGACTATTTGAGTATATATAAACCCAACGGTTCTATCCAACAGCTACCTGTAGGTATCTGTGACAGTATAGAAATGAAAAATCATA
>CACRXP010000263.1:80745-105710 GCA_902702965.1 Spirometra erinaceieuropaei
GTAGTAGTAGTAGTAGTAGTAGTAGTAGTAGTAGTAGTAGTAGTAGTAGTAGTAGTAGTAGTAGTAGTAGTAGTAGTAGTAGTAAATACTATATGTCCGATATGCAAACGCTCGGAATTTCGTGATGGGACTGGAAGCAGTTACATGAAGTGCTTTAAACTGTCGAGGAAGTAGTGGAATGTTAACCTATCTAAACAAAGCATTCAAAGACAGGGGTCTCGATTGGGTCAGCCAGGTCCAATTTGGCCAATGTTACCGCATGTTCATCCGGTTTCGCTGAACAAAATCCTAAATGTTCGCCAGCGTGTCATTCATAAAAATGTTTTGAAAACACTTTAGCTACTGAATAGCATTACCGACGAAGAAAAGGGAGATTGGAATGGCCATTTCTGGCTTATTAGCCGTCGTCAGTCAGCAACACTCAACCCAGGAGCTCGATCCAGCCATGGGCTCAGTGGTTAGATGTTAGTGGTCTTCAAATTCTATGAATTCTATGGTCTTTCTCTACGGTAGTATGAGGAGACCATGTAGCCCGAAAACTCAAGACCACAGGAAAATTCCGCGTTGTTGCGAGATTTGGAGCGCCAACATCGTCATAATTTTTGAAAAACTACTTAGGTGAGCTTTACAGTACGGATGTACCTTTATGGAGTCGAACAAGTTGTAATCCATCCGAAATATTGTGCTCTACCCAGTTACACACTCTGTGCAGTTGCGTACTCTGCCAAATAGTACCTGCCGCATCTGTACAATACTGAGTTAATGCATTTTACTACGGAGACAAGCGCTACGCCCAAGGATCAATTATGCCCGAACTGCTTCCCTCAACGAACAAGCTCAGTCTCATATCGATTTGTTTAATTCCATGCTCTTATCCTAAAGTCGAGCAGAATTCTTTTTTGATGTTCGTTTAAGGGAGACTGACAGAGAAAGAGAGCACTTACTTTCACCTCCTGATATTTACGTTTTCAGTAAGCCTCAGTAAGAAGGAAATGCTAGCACACACACTTTTGCAATTTGTAAGGCAGGCGGGAAAAGGGTGGAGCACAATGTTCATCACTTACCAGCAAGAGAAATTCGTCATGTCACAAAAGCTTTCACAATTCTGTGTTTTGTGGATTTCGCGGAGTAGTTATTTGAACTTATATTGGTCAGTTTTTGTTTTTCAGTTCCGCCACAACTCTTCCTCGTGCTCAACGGTCTCTTGGTACCAGAAGTATATGAACACATTCTTCATGGGGTTCAAAATCCCATTCCCCCACAAATCGAAATAATCCGTGTTAAATGGAAGGCCGGTCTCGAGAGAGTAAGTGTACCGTATGAGGGTCAGCCATTTAATATATTTAATAAAATTCACGTATCTCCCTTGCATTGAAACTCATTTGCACGGATTAATCAGTCTCAACGTGCGCTCAGCCTTATGTAGTAACTTACTTACTTGATACGGCTGCGATCATGCCTGATCTAGCCGGCCTCGATGATGTCCCGAATTGTACCTCTCCACGCGTGACGATCCGCGGCAGCAGATCTAGACAGCTCAACCCATTCCCTTCGCCAACGACGGAGACCGAATACCGACGGTCCAAGAACCACCTCCATGTCTTGACGAACTGTGTCGAGCCAGGTTTTGAACTGACCCCTCTTCGACGCCTCCAATGGGGCAACGGTGCCGGATCGAGGGCAGTAACACTGAGCTCCTGAGGTGGACGACGAAGAACATGCCCGAACCACCTCACTCGTCTTTCTTGGATGGCCTGAGTTATCCTCGCGATGTTGTCGCAGCGAGCGCGGACTATCTCATTTGAGACGAAGTCAGTGAACTTCACTCGAAGGATGGTCTTCAAACAGTGATGATCAAATACCTCCAGTTGTCGCTCGTCCTCCACGCGCAAAGCCCAGCACTCACAACCGTGGAGAAGGACACACCGAACAAATGCACGGTACACGCGAATCTTTGTGGCGATGGAGGCGTCACGTCGGTTCCACAGGAATTTCCGAAGGCTTGAAAAAACCGAGCGGGAAGCATCGATTCGGGAGACAATGTCGTCCTTACTCTGTCCATTAGGCAGCAGCCTCGCCCCAAGGTATTTAAAACTGTCTACTTCTTCAAGTTGACAGCCATCAATCCCGAGAGGTGCCCTCTCCTGGTCAGGGATGCAGCTTGAAAACACTTTTGCCTTCCCAGCGTTTATGGACAAACCGACTGATTTAGCAACCTCCTTCACTCGTGACACCATAGACTGCAGATCACCAAAACTTGAAGCAAGTAAGGCGATATCATCGGCATAGTTGAGATCAGTCAGTCGATGTCTGGGTGCAAATTCAACGCCGTCACTATCGCGTAGGGCCCTCCCGAGGATCCAGTCAATCGCGTAGTTGAACAGTATGGGTGACAGGATACAACCCTGTCGGACGCCAGACCGAATACCGAACGGTTGGGAAAAATTGTTACGGACCAGGACTCTCGCAGTAGTGGAACGATAGTAGGCCTTGATCATGGCGATGATTTTTGCCGGTACACCATCTAGCGCCATTATCCGCCACAGGGACTCACAGTGAACGGAATCGAACGCGGCGGCAAAGTCGACGAAGCAGACGGCCGTCGGTTGTTGGTAGCTATGGCGAAATTCCAGAATGCGCCTCAGTGTGAATATCTGATCTGCGCATCCACGTCCAGCACGAAATCCGACCTGGTTGGGCCTCGTCCTTAAGTCACGCACAGCCTGGAATCGTCTGAGTAGGACAATAGCGAAGATCTTCGCAGCAACGTCGATGAGACTTATGCCGCGATAGTTCTCGCATCTCGTCTTATCCCCCTTCTTGAGGATAGGTACAAGGATGCCTAAGCCCCAATCATCAGGAACAACCTCGTCTCTCCACACTCGTTCAATCACCTCATGGAGCCAGGGCGCCAGAGTGTCGACACAAGACTCAAAGATTTCAGCGGGTATACCGTCCTCTCCGGGTGCCTTATTGTTGCGCAACTTTCGTATGGCATCGGCGACTTCTTCCTCGGAGGGGGGATCGCATGGCTCTGCATAGGTAGGAGAGGGAAGAAACTCCGCTGAGTAGGAGAACAAGGGCGATGTAGGTTGGGTATCGAAGTTGAGATGGTGCTGAAATTGCTCACGCCAGCGCTCGACTTTGGCCGAGTTGTCAGCAATAAAGCCGCCGTTCACATCGCGAACAGAGTCACTTAATGTAGAGGGCTTACCGCTAACTTGGCGGATCAGACGATAGAGCTTTCGAGTGTCACCAACGTTCTAGGCCTGTTCCATGGATGTCGCTATTTCAGCCCAATATTGTTTCCGGTCATCCCTGGCCGATTTTGCCGTCATCTTCCGAAGTTGGTGGAAGTAGTCATCGTTGCGGGACCTGGCTCTAGCCGTCTGAGCGGACAACTGCAGGGTTCTTCCGCTGATCCAGTCACTGCGGCGTCGCTGGGTGTATCCAAGGATTTTCTCAGCTGCCCCATAGACTGATGTTTTCAGTGACGACCACTGGTTACTGACTTCTCCGTCGGCTCGGGCCGTAAAACAGGTCCGGATTTCTCTGCTTAAGGCCTCGGCAGTGCTGGCTTGCCGGATTTTTGCGACATTGAGGCGTCTAGGACGTGGCATTTTTGGTGCGGATGAGAGATGAACTTTCAGGAGTGTACGGACGAGGACATGGTCCGACCCATGGACGTTACCAGTCTCGGCACCACGCATCGATCTGCTATCGTGAACCCAGCTGCGGAACCTTGAGCTGACTAGTATGTAGTCAATATGACTGGCCGTACGACCGTCGTTTGAATACCAGGTCAGCAGATGTTTTTTGCGATGCTGGAAGCATGTGTTGGTGACAAGCAGTCGGTTTCGATCAGCGAAGTTCAGCAATCTTTCACCATTTTCACATCGGGAACCAAGCCCAAAGCGGCCAAGAAGATGACTGGTTGTGGGGTCGCCAGGTCCAGTTCGACCATTCCAATGCCAGCAACAATCAGCAGATCGCGGCGAGGCAGTCTTTCAACTAGCGCTTGCAACTGAGAGTAAAACGCCTCTTTATCGCGCTGTTCGGCAGCCGAAGTTGGTGCGTACACAGCGACGATGGAGATGTTCGTGAAGTGACCCTTCAGTCGCACGTAGGCCATCCGGTCATTTTCTGATTCCCAAGCAAGTAGCGCAAGCTCCGCTTGTTGTGATAGGGCGATCGCCACACCGTGTCGACCAGAGGAATCGCGGGGGACGCTGTGGTACAGGGTGAAGTGGGATTCGACTCCCGGGATCTTTATTTCACGAGAGCTCGAGTCAGGGAGTCGTACCTCAGACAGACAGCAGACATCCACGTTGTACTGATGAAGGCTGCGTGCGGTCAGACTTTGGGTACCAGGGTCCAGGAACGTTCGTACATTCCAGCATCCAATACCGAGAGTCCGTCCACGATTGAGTAGTCCAGCTCGCATACTATTCGCCCGCACCACTGGACTAGGGTTGCGGAGCGCGTCGGTTCCCGCGGACGCCGTAGCATGGGTCGTAATACTGTGATTGGACATGTTGCATGAGGTTTCTTGGGAATTTCGAATACGGGCGGGTTCCCAACAGCCGCTCGGTAGTAAGCCCTTGTGTCGTAGTCACATCTTTAGCTCGCCCACATAACTCTTTGTATACGCTAGGCAACAATTCGTTTTTACCGTTAGATGCCGTATTATCGTTGAGAATCTGTCAGAGACTTTTAGCGTAATGCGGAGTGAAGGTTCGGTTTTAACGAAAAGAGTTCATGGGCCGATTTAAACGGTCCCTAACGGTCACGTTAGGGTAACGCAGGAAGACGGCGTGTGACACCTCTAAACGTCCTCAGTGGACGACAATCTAGAGTACCGTCCTTGACTCGATGGTGTACAACAGTGTGTGACGCCTGCGCGTGGGAATTCAGTTAAAACTTATTTCTGGTTCGGCCTATGAAGTGGTGCAAAAACGACCCATATTTACCAATGGGCGGCCCATGTGATCTTTGAATGGGCAGACGTTGGGCCGGTTCGGACGTAACGTCTCTAGACCCCCGCACCTGGTCGACGCTGGTTATCGCGCAGACGTTCGCCAAACCGTTCGGGTGAGACACTGGTTCCGGATTTCTGGTCAGTGTTATTAGACAGTGCGTCTTGAGGAGTCTAAAGCAACGGCCATCTGGATGCCAGTACCTTTACTGTCTGGTATATCGTGCTGCCAATGCATATGCAACTGGCTGCCTGTTGGCCGCTTATGAATATTACGCGGTAATTCCGCAGTGGCTGGTGGACTTTGGGCCAAATTTTCATATCAAATTTCATTATGAGCCTATAAGTTTCAAACGGACTGGTCTACTCCAAGTTGACGATTAATTTCTGAGGAAATTAAAAACCTGCGAAGTTCAGTCCTTTGAGAACAGCAGATTTTACTTAGTGAATTATTTCTACCATGATTGCGTAAACGTCCATTTTGCGTCCTCTTGGACCACCTACCGTGTGGCTGCCCTACATCTTTCCCTCGTCTCCAGCCTTGAATTCAGGAAACTCCATTGTTCCTGCCGTCTATCTCATCGCTCCCCCTCTGTGTGGGGCATACTTCTTCTTCAATGCCAAGACTTCACTTTCACTATGTCTGTACAAGGCGAGCTCCGCAGCGGTCAGGCAAAGTAACAACAGAGATGACCGTTTTAAGAAAAATGCTGCACCACTGGAGGAACGGTCTTTCTGACCGAAGAGTAACCGCCAAGTCGCGCTTCGCCATTAAACCATCAGCTGGAAGAGGCGGGTTCACGATTTTTAGACCGGCATCAAGCTAAACTGGGAGGAGGTGGCGGTAGTGATGGTGGTGGTGGTACTGGTCAAAAGGTCTGAAAGCGTGTGGTATGCCACTATCAGCAAACCATGGCCCTCGCAGCCTCGTATGCGCTGGCAGTTCCCTGACATCTGGTTCCCTGCCGATAGATGCGCTTGCGCTCCCGCATGGCTTCCCAATCATCATCGGCGTCCTTCTGACCCCCTGCTAGTGTGTTGTTGTTGGTCAAAAACCTGGTTATTTGTTGTGTGGACCAGGGAGTGTGGAGAGGGGCGCCAAGGCTCGGGATCCTCCACCTCCCCCGCCTCTGGCCTTCTGGACTCTGTCGTGACGCCGGGTTCAGGTGAGGAGTGGGGCGAGAGAGTGCGGTAGATGCTGCGCAAGTCTACTATCACCATAAACTAATGCACGCACAAGTAACCGTGCCTGCTGCACCTTGGTGTGTAGCACACGGTGAACATCGTCGAAATCGACGGTCGAACTGTCGGTGGTGGTAATGCGCTTGTGAATCTGGTTATTAGTTGTGGTAGTGCCTGTGTTGGCGGCGGCGGCGGCGGCGGCGGCGGCGGCGGCGGCGGCGGCGGCGGCGGCGGCGGCGGCGGCTGCGATGGTGCTGGTGGTAGTACCTGTGTTGGCGATGGTGCTGGCGGTAGTAGTAGTAGTAGTAGTAGTAGTAGTAGTAGTGGTGGTGGTAGTAGTAGTAGTAGTAGTAGTAGTAGTAGTAGTAGTAGTAGTAGTGGTAGTAGTGTAAGTAATCGGTAAACGGGTCTTATAGCAGTCTGGTGTTCTGAGACAGAGAAAACATTACAATTCCGAAGGGGCGCCTCGCGGTATGAACGGCTGACAATGCTTGTCCTTTGCGGCGGCGCAATTTCCAATATGGCCGAAAATTGAAGGCTGGGGCATCCGAACATTCCTCATATGGTCATCCTTCCGTCATGGCTATGAACATTTTACATAGAGATGACTAGCTGGATTTTGTGCTCTAAGTACCAATCTAAGACTTTGGGTCTGAGCAGGAGTAATTTCCTTTGAGTCCCATCACACGCCCATATGTTGACTCCAAAAGGGTCGAATCACGTACTGAGGACTGGATTGCTATGCAGGGTATTCTAACAGTGCACTTTCCCGTTCGTACTCAACACTATTGCCCACCTTTGAAATCACCCTGGCCATTGTCTGGAATGTGTTTCGCATGTTGATTTCTGCAGCTACACGCTCAAACCACGAGGACTGTCAGTTTCATTGATTTTATCTTCTTTAGCTCTCCTACAACATTTCAGTGACGTCGCTGAACCGGACACTTCTACACAACCCTCTATTAAACGTTGCCTTTTCTGGACAGATACCTGCCATGGAATCAGGTAAATGTTGCTACCAGTTTGCCTGTTGTTACTAGACAGAATTTGGTTCTTTCCGTTCCATTGATCCTCGGAACCGGGTTGCTTGAGTCATAACCCTCGGGTCGTCAAAATAGCCGGTTAGGCAATATCTCGCCAAACAGTAGTTGGTGGGTGGAAATTAGTGGAGAAAGAGTATCTGCATCCCAGAGCGTACTTCTCCGTTCGCCCCTCCGTCGGACAATGATGAGGAAATACTTATCGGGTGACGAACAACATTCGCTATGCCTCTGTACGACTATGGCTTGTGACCTTTTTAGTGCTAACGCATTTACCAGATAGGTGCCTAGTTCCGCCTGAAGTCGTGACCGCTGCACTAACTTCGACTGCTTGCTAGTCAAATCTGAGCCTGTTTAGCCTGCATCACGCAGCCTCCGAGAAAAACCATTCGATTATCCACTGCCTGTGAATACGTCAGGTAGTCCGGTCTAGGCTAACAGACAGGCTCTGTCCTCATAGGGTTGCTGTGGTCGTAGTACATGTACATAGAGTTCATCCTTTCATTTAGAAACACGCCTTACATCAAAAACTGGCTGCTGTACTAACTTGAATGAATAACTGCTCCTATATGCACATTTACCTGTCCAACTGTAAAAGGTCAGTCTGCAAAACCGGTGGATGCGACATAACTGAGGCTCAGTAGGTCTCACAGCTACTGTCTTTGGTCATGTTTGTTTTGAACACCGTATTGCCCTCTACTCCTTCGGTCTGTGGGAATTTTAAGTAGTTACACCATTGGCATGCAGAGCACCCGGCGCACTGGAGAGTAAGGGCTGCGAAGGATACGGTCAGTGCTCCAACGCCGGATACGCGTGGGAGGAGGTAGTATGGTTACACTCGCTGTTCGCTTGAGGTCAAATGGGTGAGGGCGAATCTATGGGAAGAGCACTTGATGTGCTATTGTAATGAACCCCTAAGTAGGAGGTGTGTGCGGGTTACAAGGTCTGGTCGTATACCTTCGTGCTGCACATCGTGATCAATGCTCCCTTCCAAGCCAATATATAAGACTGTGAATACATGGGATTCTGTCGGCGGACAGCCTGCATACGTTCAGTGAGGATGGTTCGGCGCATAGGCCTTTAAAGCCGACGCACAATCCAAGTCCGAGAGTGCTAAAGCCCACAGCGTCAGCGCAGAATTGGATGCACATATTCCAGTCGGCGATCAGGAGAGAATGGCGAAGTCTACTTCCACGTAACTTTGCATATTCATGATCACAACGTACAATGCGTGAACTCCTGGCTCAATAACTGAGTTTTGCTCCAGGGACCGAGACTTGGTTCGAACCCTGGATATTTCCAACCTAATGTTGGGATATCGCTGGTTGACCACAGAAAGTAGGCTAGAAATGACTTTTTCAGCCTTATTTGTCCTTGCCGGCAACACTTATGGGTAGTGATACAAGTGAAAATGCGAGTTCAAGGAATCAGTTGATAAGAAGGAGGCTTGGTCGTGCAAATAAGTATTTTTATTTGTCTGACGCTTGGACTTGTTTTCTGGATCCGGTGCATTCACGGGAAAAGCGACTACCTCGGATAACCGGAAAGACCAAGTGGGATACGGACGGTCGAACACTCGTTGACAGTGAGTATAAGTCCCTTTGAAAACCATTAAATCGAACGAAACCATCGTCTCTTTCGACGGTACGTTGCTATCCACATCCATTACTCGGGATTTAGCGCGCAAAATATTGCGCAAGAAACTTGAAGAGGTATACGACGAAGTCAGAGCCCGCTCAAATTTGAGTACCTCTCGAGGCTGTTAGAATTTTTCCAAAATTATATTTCTCCTTTACTGGAGAAAATTATGAGCAGATCAAGGAAACTCCCAAAGGCTCTCCAGGCTCTCTTTTAATAGCAGAACTGGTCCTACAGAAGCCAGAAAAGACTGCCTTTATCCAACATCAGCCGGTCTTTTTGACACCGATAAGTCGACGAACCGTTTACTATCGTCAGAAAGAACGAGCTGAAGAACTTCCATAACCTGCTTAATGTAATATTCCCTGATATACGGTGGAAGAGTGAACTGGATGAGGAGCAGCAACCCCCTTCCTTGATGTGCTCGTCAGGTGATGTTTTGAAGGCGAAATTGAGACGACAGTTTGCATGATCCCAAGGAATACCACACGGTTTCTCACTTTTCAAAACAGCACTCCGGTGGCTCACAAACCAGGCTGTATAAGATCACTCTTAGAGTGGGTCCGCCAGGCCCACTGTAATAAATCGGAAGAAAAAGTACCTGACACCCAATATAATCGCGGCCAATTTATGCGGAATGACCATCCGGAGGCTTTTGTAAACCAGTGCTTACGTGCTCGTTCCCGGAGATCCAAAACAAAAACCCCAACGAGGATAGGGCATGCACTGTCGCGCATCAAGGACGTTTCAGGGGGTGATCGAGCACATTGCTGCGGAACTAGGCTTTGTAATTTCATACCGGTCCAAAGCTACCATGTGCAGCAGGATCGTGAAAATCAAGGACCGATTAAGTGTCAAGGAGCAGTTTGACATAGTTCATCGTATTCAGTGCCCAAACTGGTCTTATAGTTACACCGGTCAGGCTGAACACATGCTCGGGTCGCGCACGCACGAGCATAAGCAGGCTGTGCGACGAAAATACGAATTCTCACAAGCAGCTGCCTGCGCCTTCGAAATGAGTCACGATTTCAACTTCGTGGTCACCCAGACGATTGCCCATGCTGAAAGCAAGACAAGCCGAGAGTTGACTGAACCCCGGGCTTCGATGTATGAACCTGGCGCCATATACAGAACCCCGCGCAGTCACCCCTAGACCCTCGGCACTGACAGTTGATTGGCAGATGACTCCCCTAACTGTCGCCGGTTCTATTGCTTCTCCACCATTGACATCTGGCCTCTGTATGAGTTCGGAAGCTCGCAAAATGGCGAAATGATTCTGGGGTTTGGTCAGTCTCCCTTTCCCTACTCATATAAACTCCTGGAATCCGAAAATTCGCCTCCATTTATAAGGCTATAATGAGATTTGCAGGCTCTTCAGAAATTAATCGCTAGCTTGGAGTAGATCAGTTTGAACTAAGGTCTATAGGCGTAGACCGAGATTGGATGCATGAATACTTGGGCAACAATTTTTAAACTGAAGTATCTACCAGAAATCACACAAAGAACGCTGGGAGACCCACTGATGAAACGAACCCCTTGCAGCTGCGTCATGGAGCGACAGAATATCGCGAAACACGTGTCTGGTCTTTCAGCTAGTACCTTCACTGTTAGTATGGTATCCTGCAACCCAATTTACAAGTTTATATCTACTCTTATTAAACAGATGTTCAAATCACTCTCGCGTGCACTGGAAAAATGTCGGGGTTCGCGTCCTTCGAACTACGACTGGATATCAGGCGCGAGTTTGAAGCTCTCCGCAAGATTCCTCACCTGGAATTCGTCGCCCAAAAATACTGCCTAACTTACAGTAAGTTCTCCCTCTCACTAGTAAACTTCTTCGGGGAGGGGAGGTGGAGGGGGAATCTGCTTTATCACGTGCATTCGGACGTCTATATCTAATATTTCCGTTGTCAAAATATTTGCCCTCAATCACTGTGCCTCTCCCCTTTTGAAGTTCTGATTCAGTTCCAGTCACGAGCACAGCATTCGTCCAGCTTGTAATTTCCTATCTTATAACAGACTTAGCCGTCAATGTCCGTAATCATTTCTCTCATTTGCAGAGCAGTTTAAGTGGTTTCAAATCAAATGCTACTGTCGCGCTCATTGTCAACAACTAGCCTCGAGGGGTAGACTGAAAATACCTCGCAAGAACTGCAATCGCCAATGCCGCAACTACGCCCGCCTCTACACGTGAACGACGTGAAAAATACGTACATGGTGAATCGAATCCACCGTCCCACTCCCCCTCCCCCTTTCCGTCAACTCACAGTGCTTCGTCTTGAAAACCTTCACGTGACCTCCCCTCCCCCCACATTCATTATGCATTTCATTTACCAACACTTTTACCAGATCTACCTGTGTCTCCCCTTCCCACTGACGTTTACTGCGCATTTTCTCCTCCCCTCTCTTCTCCTTCAGTTTCCGACCTCCCTTTTTCGAGTTCGGAAAGCAAAGATCTCAGCTCCCTTCGAACAGTGTGTGCCCCAGATAGTTTGTTAAATCATCCTTTATGTTGTTTACTCGGAGGCACTTGCATAAAAAGGCTTGTTGGGACGTCAGTCATAGTGACAAGCAATCCTATATATGAGTGTAGGGCTTTTAGCCAACGTTGGGTGGATCTTTTTACGGGCATTATCTTTTCTGGCATG
Organism: Spirometra erinaceieuropaei; assembly: GCA_902702965.1. Lineage (NCBI taxonomy): Eukaryota > Metazoa > Platyhelminthes > Cestoda > Diphyllobothriidea > Diphyllobothriidae > Spirometra > Spirometra erinaceieuropaei. The sequence goes on from CACRXP010000263.1 coordinate 92,229, forward strand.
GGATCACCAAGTATGAATGCACAGGGCACGTATGTAGAGTCTGTTAGTATTTAGTTTGGACAGGGATTCAGGGGTTTTGAGCGCAAAAGAAGTTCGCTCCAGCCATGAAGTCTCATTCAGTAAACATGCATTCCTCGATTTTACTTCATTCATTCGTCAACGTTTTATGATCCTTTGGTGCTCAGCTTCGTGGGCCTGGTAAATTGCATCTTTCGTAATTTCTGTTGTTTTCGCCATGCACTATAGAATTTCTGCTCGGTCTCTCCAGCTTATGAAATCTCATTTTGGTGCTGAATCAGTCTTAATGTGCATTTATATGATACTGGCTGTCCTTTGGAAGACTGTTACCTGCAAGGTCTGCCCACTGAAGTTGATTCACTTCGGTTCAAATATTCATAACAACTTTCGGGTCGAACCAAAAAAGGCTGCTTCGAGGACTCAGGCGAAGTTGTTATCCCGACATTAAAAACTGGTGTACATATCGAAAACAACATAGGTAACGCCAGGTGACACACCGGTGAACCGAATACCTCGCATTTACTCTGTGTTGCGGCAAACAACCCGCGGAGCACGCGACTGAACTTCTATATTAGTACCCTTTCTGGGGGCTTGGAAAATTGGTCTCAATGCATATTCATGCACAACAGATCAAATTGCTCTTCTTTCCATTCCTGCTAGGGTCCCGGCTCTTTTTAATTAGCTTCTCGTCAACTTCCGGGAAAGTAACTGCCTACAATACTACTTTGTCTAGGTTTTACTTTTTCGATTTCACTCGTGTTGACTACTCAAAGAACTGACACATAACGTAGTAATGATGCTTTCTTTTCTTCTATACGATTTGTTGTTTCTGGTTATGCTCGTTCGGGAGCCATTTTAATCATAAACCGCCCCTTGTAGTAGTTTCTCAATGCATGTTTTAGGAAGTGGAAATCTCGAAAACATTATTAAAAGGTTGAAATCTTGGTGGTTCACAGTGACGATATTTCAAGGGGTGGAATTAAAAGAAACTAAGGCCCTCGCAATACCATCAAATCACATGACGTCCTCTCCTGGGCCACCAATGCTGCTACCTTTGCACTGATTCCTTCTGTCAAGGTCATAATCGTTCCAGTTTTCAGTTTTTTTATAATTTAGGTTCTCACTCACATGGAGCCATTTGAACGTCTAGCAAACTTTCGCGCCTTGTGCGTACGTACCCGACGGCCACATTCGATTCATCCTGGTCAAAACTTCTTTTCGGAGCTCCCCTCTGTACTTGTTTCACTTGGCGTTGTTGCCTCAAAGGCAGGACAACCGTTCAAGGTGACAGTTGGACCACTGTTTCCGATGTCCACCGTATACCCTACAATAGGGTAAGCACGGAGATGGTGACTTACGCGTGAATTAAATTATAGTGATGGTGAGCTTGCACCGCATTTCCCGCACTCCCTCCTCCCTCATTCACCTCAGCCCGGTTTTAGAACAGAATAAAGAATATCGGGGGCGGCATCAAGCGCAGGTGGTTCGTACGGCGTGAATCCGAGCCTAGACGCGCCACCACACCTCATGTCAACAACGTACACTGACCGAGCATTTATACAACGAAAAGGGGACGGATCGGATCCCACTGAGTAGGAGTGCCATTAAAGTCACCGCAAGGAGTCGCCATTACAGTCTGACTCTTAGTCCTCCTCTCGACCACTCAGCGCTCGAACACACACTGGGCCGACTGTAGGTCCTTAGTTGAATCGTCAGTTCGCAATCTTCCAAGTCACGGCTTCCAGCGCACAGTGATAGTCTCAAGCGCGCCGAAAGACTCTACCTCATTCCCACTCCCTCTGACCCGGGAACTATTCCATTGTCCGAGTTGATCAATCATCTGATGCGGGAATTAGGCGTAGTGACTGACAGAGTTAAGAACAGCCTGTCTACACGTGCCACACACGCGATCTGGCTCCAAACACCAGGATTTCACACGAAGGGGGTGGACTGCTCGGGTCTTATAAAATAGTAGAGGGACCACATGGGTAAGGAACCAAAGAGCACGACTCCACTTGCATGAGAAGTGCCGATTCCGTGCTTATGATAGGTGGTGAGAGACAAGTTCGTGTGTGATGCATGTTCCGGTGAGGAGATGTGCGGTGATGAAGTTTGACCGGCGGTGTTTTACCGCAGGTTTTCACATATGCGTAGGTGGCCGAGAAGACGCAAAGGATGACTGAATGTGCGTGGGTAGTGTACGTAGGTGAAGCGAGTGCAGTGGGTGTATACTGGTGTTCCACACACTGGTTTGCCAATCTTTATGCAATTGATCCGCAACTGGCCGATCAGGTCGATGCGTGATGTGCATGTGCAACAGCACTGTGGGCAGGATAGGCTGAAAAATGCTGATTAGGTTATGGCGGTGATGCTGCCAATGTTCGCCGCGCTGGTGCAGGGGTGGTTTAGTTACAAACACTGACAATACAACCCTCGTGAAACTAACAACGAAGAACTAGTTTTGAAGTTAGGATCACCCGATGTTCGAGGGGTTAACTGACAAGCTTTGGTTAACTGAGTCGCTACACCGGTTCCTGAGCGTTTCTAGGCGAATGCAATAATGTGGTCCCGCTTTGAAATCCGGAAGTTATTTTAGGCTAGTGCTGGTTGCAGTGATGGCCGGGGAATTTAAATGTGCTAGGCCTCTGGTCCCCGTGGAACCAGCCCTGGCTATATAGTCGTCTTCAGACAGACGGTTTATGATACTCGCTTTCCACTTCAGCAGGCTTGATATTTGTAAATATACTATTCTCAGTCGGGTTGTGACTTACTAAGTCATAACTTAGAGATGACTACGCGGAGACGAAAGCATTTCAGTCTGATGCTCGTCCCGAGGAAGGACCAGGTTAGCACATCATCGGGTGACCTACAGGGTCATTACCCTCAGCACGTCGTAGTAGTTTAAAAGCGTCGGGTCAGCTTCGTTTGCTTTATGCGTTCTCCCATCGCACGCCGTCGGTGAATCCGAGTCCGACCAACAGCAAATGAAGTCGAGCTGTATAATTCCTTGCTAGACGAGTAACGCGTATAAGCTAAAATAAATTTCTGTGTATATATGGTACAATTGACAGAATACAGGTAATAATGAAAAAAGGCACGAACCTCAACAATGGATACCCTAGACAAAAAAATTCCTTTGTGACTGTTCGAGCAAATCGAATTCCCAGTTTAAGGTCAGAATGCAAAAACCAGTTATTTAAAAAAACACCGACCGTGCTCGAAAGAGGGTTATAAAAAGGAGAAAGGGGAATGTCAACAGGGGCCAACTGTGGAAGCACTTGCGAAGAGGGTGTAGAGAATTCCAAACGTTGACCAACTGGATACAGCAGTGGCAGAGGCGGAAGCTTCAGATACCGGCGCATCCAGCACCAACAGACAGCAGGACGACAGTTCGACCGTCGTTTCTGACAATGTCCGCTGTGTGCTCCACAACAGTACGAGGACAGAGTCGGTGACTTGCGCAGTATCTACCGCGCCCTCCCCTTCCCCATCTGGGTCCAGTATCATGACAGAGCCAAGAAAACCGGCAGCAGAGAGGGCACAGGGGGCTGGTTCGTCAAAAACCCTTACTTAAGCGTATCCCCCCATTTCCTGGTTTACAACGTACATTGACTAGGATTTTCCACCAGGAAAAAAGAGGCGGCTCAGATTCCAATCGGCGCGGCGTGTCTGCACCTGGGCATGCCGCCGCACCCCGAATGTTGGCATTTGTTATGAATGCGAATTCCCAGTAATGTCTGTCGGACCCTGATCTAGTTCCCCTGTTGGTCCAGCTCATTTGCCGCGTGGCTCGTTTCAGGGGCAAACACCAGCACATACATGATAGTTCACTCACCGTGATTAACTCTAGAAAACTTTACCACAGGGAATGCAGTGGGGTGGTGGTCCGTGTTTTGTTAATAGCTATCGCGTATTTGCGTGTAGCCAAATAGACCAAGGCAATGCGGGAATGTACGAGTGTGTGCCGGCCAGAAATATTTGATGGGTGTTAGCCGGAGTTCTTGACTGGGATTCCGCATTCGTGTTGTGAGATCTGAAGACGAGTCGATTGGTTATCGGGTACTTTTAGGTCAAACGTTCTATTTCTTGAGTCACTGACCCAGATACAGTCAATTACACTTAAGGATACACCAAGTCACATGACAGTGGCATTCAGCTGTCTATCCTGGCCTCGGACGATGAGGTTGGCCACAGTGAATAACTGGCACATTGTCCAGCCAACGTGTCACGAACTTCCCCCCTCCGCAACCGGAACAGGTTTTGCAAAGTCAAACGTAGTTCGTGTTTGGGATTGCATCTGGCCACACGGGCAGATCTCTTATTACTGCGCCATATGCTGGCATGTGTTTGTGGTGGCCAGTAGAAGTTGATCGGAAGATCAGCTAGCAAGCACAAAGCTCGGCTGCCAGATTGGGCGCAACGAACAGCTTCATCAGATTGTGAGCGATGTGCGTGCATGCACGCTGTTTACGCGTACAGTGAACGTCGCATTTTTGTCTGGGCAGGGTGGGGGGTTCGGTAAGGAGAGGCACAACAGACCGCAACATCTGTTGTGTGTATATTCATTTGCCGCGCCACATCTGGCGCCTCCTACGGCGCACAGGCGGCATCCCTCTGTGACCAAAACTGTGCGATGCCGCTTGACCTACGCCCCTCTTGCCTCCCGAAACCGATACGGGAAGTTGGTGAGGAGAGGATCGCACGCCGCAACTGTCCGGGCCAATTTTCACTCCAAATTGGCGGGTGTGGTAGTTTCGGCAGAAAACCGTTTGGGCAGACATGCATCCTGGTGGTGCTCTGGACCTGCACTGCCCAAACGACAATCACCCGGTAGATTTCGATGACCCTAGTAGGTAAATGGTGCTGAGAACATCCATGAGCCACGAAACCTGGTTTTAATGCAATTTCAGGAACCTCGTCGGAGGGTGGAATGACAGAAGTGTACGCCAGCGTTTTCCGGACAACTTCAATGATAACGCTAAATAGAACGCCATAGGCACTACTGGCAGACATTCAAAATGAAGCTGTATCCCTTTCCGTTGTGCATACGGTATTGCACCGCGCCAGGGCAGTAAAGAACTTTCTTTCAGGACTCTCCCACTGACACTGACCCATCGCCGGTCTGCGTCCTACCCCGTCGATAACGTCGCTGAAAGGCCTACGCGCATGCGGGAGACTAGAGCGACTAGGAGCCCTCGACCGGAAAAAACTGGTCAGTAGGGGCAACGCATTGAGGTCGTAAATCGATTGTGACGGATGAAATGTTGAAACAGAAACCCACCTTCATAAAACCTTGATAAAGGGCGCGCATTATGACAAGAAACGGACCACTCAGATGTGCTTATCAAAATCGCACAAATATATGCATGCAAGGAAGGAGTTGCCAGTGCAAATACTATGAAAAATCAGTACATTTTCACTTAGACGTCATAAACCATACACATGAAATTTGCCGACTCGTTACAGTGTCTTCTAACCAGTTATAATTGCAGACCCAGACTGAGGCCACTGTATTAGGAATAATAACGACTAACCCTATTGAACTGTCAGAGAGAAAAAGAAAGACGGGACTAAACTGGCCATTTAGGTGTACATGGATTTGCCAGTTGGCTACTTCCTATCAGCATAGTAGTTAAACCCTAGTTAAGGTCTTCAGGGTGCGGACGGAGGTGCTCAGCTCTATCTTCCGGGCAGTTGGCCGGGAAGTGCTTGACAGTCGGAGAAGGGAATATGAATCCTTCATACTACAGATAGCCTCGCAATAGATTTCAAAGGGTACCTATTCGCGTGTCCTAACTTGAACCCTATTTCTTCTAACCCTAACCCCAATCCCAACCCCCCTTGCACCCCGGAATTTAAGGCGAGTCAGCTCAGTATGGGGAGTCTATATTCCTGGGCCCAATCGTACTCGACTGTCATTTGGAATACTAACAGGAGACAGGACGCTCTGGCATCTGGCGCGATTACAGGACGCGGCTCATGTGCTCCAGTCGAACCTTAAAGCTTAGATTGGTGACTTCCGAGGCGCTTGCAGAGTCGGGGATGACCTTGGTAATTCAACTATCTTTGATGGAGTAAACTGGTTTACATCTCATTGACCTAGTAGGCCTCTACTGGTCGGTCTTCGGTGTATGCGGCCTGGTGCTTTAAACACACAAAAGTGCCGATCCTCAAAGACGCCGGCAAATGCTTAGATCCAGACTTTATATGAGACGGCGAGCTTACCGTTTACACTCTCAGATGTCTTGTTTCTGTGCGAATAACAAAAATGGATCTAACTTTCATGCATATTTTTTAATTCTCTAAGCATGGCATGCAGATTATCCCTGTTCGTGTACAAAAGCTGCCTTGAACAGACTACTCCTCAACTCTGTTAAGGTGTTGGCAGAGATGAATCCACTGATCCGCAAGTACTCGTGATCGCCTTTTCTCCAGAACCGATGTAGTGTAGAACTAGTCAGTCCGTACTTTACTTTTTCCGCAATTACTTCCAATAACTGATGCCAGAGCAGTTTCTGATCGTCCGATATAATCTTTGCTATGAATGCCGGTCTGACCGTGCTCCAACATTCAGTCAAGACGATCCTGACCAGTCTGCCACGTCATGCTAGTTCTAGCCGCGTCAGGTTTACTACAGCGGAGAAACGCGGCACAGGATTAACCTGACTCCCCCCTCCATCTAGCAACACTGATCTCACTACAGCAGACGGAATGGAGATGAAAGCAGGCGCACGGAGGTTCCTGTCTATCCCTTGTCAATCACGTGTTTGACTTCCGTTCAAGCGTGGCAAAAGTGGACCACGCCTCGTGGTGGTAGACCTGGTAGTGACCACTAATCAAATCATATTAAGCACCACCTTGCCAATAAGGCAAAGATACTCAAACCCACTTCTAGAAATCGAATTAAATGGACTAGCTCATAACTAAATACTTCTGACTGATTGTATACTCATATACTGCAAGTTAAAATCTGCTACTCCGGGATGGATCAAAAGTATTTATATGGAGAAGTTGTATGCTCATCCGACCCAGAAATTGCCGGCGTCATCTGCGTTTCAAAATTTGGAAAGCCTATTTGCAAGTTATAGCGTCTTTAAGAGTACTTTACGCGTTGCAATGTTGATTAAGACCTCAGACGCATCTGCCATGTAATTGGCGAAAATTCAATTTTTCCTTCATTAAAATATCCACGAGGCTCTTTAACCGCCTTAAAGGAACTACTCGGACCTCGGGCATGCGACAGAACATCGCCGTAGTCATAAAGTTCCTACTTTAGCGCTTATAACGAAGGAAAAATTGGGATTACTGTCGACTGCGAGAGACGGCTTCTCTCCAATTCAGGTTATTTAACAATTTTTGGTTATAATTAGCGCTACTTTTGGGAAAAAGTTCAAGGGATGTGATATTTTAGATAAATGCATTCGACAGTGAATATTTTGTCCGGTAGGTGTGATGATCTGCGGTGTTTTGTGAAGAAGAGTTTTATCTTTGCAGTTTGACGAGGTGGCGACGAATTCCCAAATATTCTTCACTTGCTGAAAGCGTATTGACTCAGTAACGGTCTGCTTGCTTTTCCTAATTGACAAAACTGATTACCGTAGGGCAAAAGTAGTAGAGAAATACGAATAAAAGAAAGGTGGCAGGGACTTTTATGACTCAAAAACACTGATGACATTAAATTAAGGAAGGTATGAAACCATTGCCAAGGCAGAAAGCAGCCTCGAAAAATAAACATTTTAGAATTAGGGCAAAGGTCTGAATAAAATCCCGCCCCAGGACAGATCGAAAAGGTTCTTAGATTCCACTTCGAAAAGAGCCCAGAAAAACGGCAACACCAAGTTCGTAAATCGACTTAAAATATTTAATTTTAGTTGGCTAAAATGTATCTACGTCGACTCCTTGAAGTTAAATCACAAAAAAGTAAAGAATGTCACCTTTATATAGTTCGTTACTTTTAGCAACTTTCAGGTGGCACAGTCTCTATCCCACGATGAAGCAGGCGTATTTAGAGTAGTGAATGTCATTGAGAATTAGTATACTTTGCGTCCCCTACATTAAGGACGCAAAATTTTAGTCTGTCTCGACTCACATTTCGGTTTAAACCAAACCTGGTTAAATAATCTTTATCATACTTCTGAGCTCTCCTGCCTTATTATTCTGTCTGCTTGCTGAGGGTAGTCAATGCACCTCACAAATAGTCCGTGCCGATGCATTGCTACTTAAAAAACCAAGTAGATATTGTTATGTAGTAAAGAAAGCTTTCCCGCGCACATGCAAGGCCGCATCGTAACGTTGATTGAAGAACCTGCTAAATCCAGAGATCTGGAGCGGTTTACGGATGGCATCATGCTATTAGTGGCCCTCAGAAAGTGAAGTATTTTAGGCATTTGGACGTCGAACTGACTTCGGTCGCATTTTAACTGGCCTTACATAATGGAAGAGGGGCGCTCACTGATCGTGCTGCCATGCCTTGGGGCTCTCTCTCCAGCTTAACCAGCAGTTGCACAATGGCGAGTAGTAGGCAGAGTTACATTACTGACAAAAGACAAGGGAGACCGGAACAACCATTTATGGCTTATTAGTCGTCATCAGCCCCAAGGCGCAACGGGGAGAGGGAGTTCCGTAACACGATCGATGAGCGCCCTCTAGCATTGCATATTCGCGATCTCAGCCGACAGGTTAACGAGCCCGTGGCCCAGTGACTAGAGGCGTTGGACTTCTAACAAGCAGGTCGTAGGATCGAGCTCTGGGTGGTTCACACGGTAGGGTTGGGTATGACTGGCCGAAGACGGTTAATAAGCCAGAAATGGCCAACCCAGTCTCCCTTGTCCTTGTCGGTAATGTTACTCTGACCTTACATAGAATGCATTGAATTTCTTAACTCGGAGCGATTTCCTCTGGGGAAAAATTAAATGTAAATATTAAAGAACGGGTAATGGACATAATTTCAGAAAGAGTTCAGTCATTTAGCTAGAGTTTAGATGCTTCAACAGGAGTCTGGGGAGTGAACTCTCCTTGTCAATGGCTGACATAAAGTAACTGTTGCTATAGTTGTAGTTAATGACGTGGAATAGGAAAAGGGTTGGCACTTACGAAATCCCGACGAGAAAATTGATCTGTCTACTACTTTGTTTGAGTTATTTGCTCTACGCAATAGAGCCGCAAATTCGAAAGTTAAATGTAACAAGCTATGTGAATGCCCATGGCGTGGGAGAATTCGCAAAAAGTCAAAATTAACAGTCAAAAACTGAAACAAGCGAAATAGAGAGTTCTAGAAAGCATTTGATAAGAAGGAGGCTTGACAGCAAGATCAAAAATTGTTGCTCGTCTGACTTTTGAGATTAACGTCGGTAGAAAATAATGGGTGAGCGATGCAAGAGAGGTTAGCGCGCACACACCGGACACCCATTCGTGCCACTCGGAGTTGAGGACGCATACAGGCACGAGGCAACCACGAGGCAACCACGAGGCGCCGAATAGTGAGGCCGAACAGTCCATTGTCGCAGTTGAAACTGCCTGCAGTGCTTTGGCCAATCTGGTGCGACTACGGTAAAGAAGTCTACTTCGGATCATCGGGAAACCATTCTGGACACGTACGACCGAACACGCGTCAGCATTGAGGGGGAAAGATTCCAACCGTGAAGTTGCGCCTCACACGATAGGACTCGGCCACACCTTCAGCTTGAAGAAGTCTAAATGCTAGTAAAATGCGGCAACCACAAGAGTTGCAAGCTGTTTGAAACGTGGCCCTCAGGTATACAATCCAGTGACAAGTGCAGAAATCTAGTCCTTCATAGTCAGTGGTAATAATTTGCCTGAATAGTTAGATTACTCACACAAGGAGCATATGAGTGAGCATCGTCTCCGGTGACAGTACCGTCGAGTCAAAATGCCGAGTCATCATCACGCCAATCACCATAACACAGATGGTGGAGTCGCAAACATTAAGGACTCAGCTGTGAGCGATCAGCACCCACCGCAGAAACTACGAAGACCAGCGATGCCTCTGGAAGTTGATAATTTTGTTAGGTTCGTGGTGGCGTAGTAGCAGCTGCCTACTGCGTCTCCTGTGTACCCATTGCCTGTCTCTGTTGCTGTGTCGGGTGATGGGTTCGAGTGTGAGTCCGAAATACTAGCCGAGTGTGATCCTTTTTCCAGCGATCGAACCTCCTTCTTCTCATTTCTTGTTATGTTTCCCGCGTGGTTTCACCTTATCTATCGAAACTTTTAATTCGTGTGCTCTAAATGATTTTTTCTGAATACCTTTTAGATAATTTTGAGATCAGGTCCTCGGGACGAGGCTTTTTAGGTTCGGTTTCGAGATTTGTGCGAATACTTAAGTTGGATTTAGCCAATTTCACAAGGGTACTTGCGTAATGTTCATAGTTGCAAATCGAATAGCAGTATAATTTACACGTCGTAAACAGTCTAGTTATGCTCCCAAAATAAGTACTATCTGAAAACTCACGCATGAATTCCTCCAAGTTTTCCACTGCTGCAAAGAAATAGGAAAATATGGGGTCCACAGGCGTTCTAAATATAGACACTGGCATACGTATCACCTTTCAGTGTTCAGATTATGATTCCGTCAGAGTGAACAGTAAATGAGCGTGGTTGCTTTGCATACACCAAGTTTACTGGAAATCTGCAGCTACTAAAAGGAGCTGTGTAAATTACAGCGCAACTGAATCCAGTGACACGCCGGTTAGGATAAACATATTCTTGTCCTTGATACGCCGTTTGACATCAATAGGAATCATTTCTATATAAATGAAAACGCGTCCAACAACGTTTTCAGGAGTATTAACCAGGTCTCTGATCAAAATGTATTTTAAGACGTCTACCGAGGAGCCTTAGCCACCATAGTCATCGGTTAAATGCTTCAGCCTCGAGATATCTATGCATGGGCTACATAATAATACGTAATTCCTGATCCCGCATTTCTAGTGACGCGATGGAGGCAGCTTCAAAGCCAGATAATGCAATCTCCACCTTGGTTGAAGTCGATCTAGTTTCCTCACATCGTGAGTGTAGTCCTCGCCTAGCGGTCCTGGGACTTCTTTATCCAACTACAACCAGTTCCGCTATGTACTAGTAAGCTCATCATTATGTTACTTGTCTAGAAGATGAATGAACTACATTGACGGTTTACATTATATTCTGCTAAGAGATTTGCCGCTACTAGAACCCCACCCATAAACGTCCGTTGACGACGTTGCCGCTGATGAAAATATTGCGGTTGATTTACATAACCGCAGTGGTGGGAGTTCACTCAGACATCTGATGGGTGGGAGAGATCAACAAATGGAGCTCGTGTAAGGAACGAAGAGGAGTGGATGAGAAATGTGAGCGCCCTGTGCAGACGCAAGCTTCGAAATCGACAAATGAATGGCTCCATTCATTGTATTGCGCGCCGGACTCGTAGGGTTAGACCAGATAGTCTGCTGTAGTCGTTGTCGGGAAGCTATATTTGCTGAGGTAGCGCACTTTTTAGGGTTGGAATTTTACGAGTGGCCCCGGAGGGATTACTTCGAGACCTTGAATGAGTTCTGCGCATGTGGACATAAAACTGTCAGTGGTCATGCCCGAAATGCACATTTACGGAGCGGACGGAGGGGAAACGACTGGTAGACAATTACGCTGTTTCTCGACACGGTGTCTGCGTAGCTACCGTTGCTGTTTTTTGCCTTTGATGCACTTATTTTCTTTTTAACATTGCTTTTCAATTTTCGCACTGGAAGTGTTTCCCACAAAGTCGATTCATCAGTTAACGTTGGCAGTAGAGGCACGTAGGTATAGATTAGAATCTGGCCTAACTGCTCCTCGTATTCCAGGTTTACGTTTTTTCTACTTCTCCTTGACCTTCTGGATTCGGATAGCTTCGAAGTCTGAAGTTCACTATGCTAACAAGACGCCTGAGAGAGTTGCCTATAACTCGTGGCTCCTTTCATTTTTTTGTGATTATGCGATGTTGCTTCTGTTCCACTTGTCTGGGGCGCCATAAAAGTTATTTTGAAAGGCAGTCACTTTTTATCCTCACCACCAGACCATTAAGTCTAAGTGACAACAGCTTCAACAGTATGAAATTTCGACCGTCGTCTCCAACGATGTCAACCGTGTGCCCCACAACAGGGTGTGAGCAGAGACGGTGACGTGCGCGTGAATTAGTTTATACTGATGGTAGACTTGCGACGCACCTGCCGAGCTCTCTCCTCACCCCCTCCCCTCCCCCATTCGGATCCGATGTCAAGACGGAGCCATGATGACCGGGGGTGAGAGAAGGGGCAGGTGGCTGGCACGGCGGAAACCCACAACCAAGCACTTTCCGCCACACCATCTCGGATCCCACTCAGTGCGAGTTCCATGGAGGCCACACTAAGAAGGTGACGTTGCAGCCTGACTCTCAGTCCACCAGTCGACCACTTCACACAAACACACATTGGGCTGACTGGAAGGTTCGAGTTATCCTGTTGGCTGGCAGCCTTCCAAACCATGGCTTTTAGGGTACTGTAATAGATTTAAGCGCGTTGGATTGTTTATAGTGAAGAATATGCGCTGAGAACGTCGACACCACTTGCTCTTCCAACTCCCAGGCACCAATCCACTGTCCGAGCCGGTCAACCATCTGATGCGGGCGGTAGGCGGAGGGAGTGACAGCGCCAAAATGCAGCCCGTCTTCGCGTGTCCCGCATACGACCTGGCCTCCCAAACGCACACACCGGGATTACACACAAAAGCGATAGACTGCTCGGATCTCACATTCAGCAGGGGAACTACATGAAAGAGCTGAAGTACTCAACTCTCACTTACGGTGAGGTTCCTAGTTTGTGCATGTAGTGGGTGATGTTGGACGTACTCATGTGTAGTGCATGCATTGATGGCGAAGTGTGTGGTAATGTTATTTACTCGACGATGATTTACCGCAGAATTTCACGGAGGCGCATGTGATCCACCTACGCTAACAGCAGTTTATTATTTCATCTGACCAGTCCAGTATCATTCTTTTTTCGACTGTCCCGACCTTTGCAGATTGAAAGGTCGCGCAAGTTTGACAGATTATCGTGTCCAAGAGCAGATTAGAACGCTTCACCCCATTTTGCCAGATGGTCTCATTAAGCTAAAACCTTTTGGCGATTTGTGGATATTATCAACAACGGTGAGGCTTCAATGGTCAATCCTGGCCTATATGCCGTCGTTAGCTAGTCACTGTTCAAACGCCCAGTCGGAAGATCCGGTGATCGAACTCGAGCTCCCTGGTCACCGAGTCTGCATTCAGTCCTAAGACAAAGACAGAGGTGAACTTGCTTTACTTTGATTACTTGATACGGCTGCGATCATGCCTGATCTAGCCGGCCTCGATGATGTCGCGAACTGTACCTCTCCACGCGTGACGATCCGCGGCAGCAGATCTGGACAGCTCAACCCATTCCCTTCGCCACCGACGGAGACCGAATACCGAAGGTC
>CACRXP010000263.1:105785-124779 GCA_902702965.1 Spirometra erinaceieuropaei
CAACTAGCTAATACCTGTGTTGTTAGTACGGTAAATTATTGCACAATGGTCCCTTTGTCCGACTCACCAGCGCCTGCTACTTCACTCCCTAGATACTCCAATGATAGTTGATATGGAAAAGGCTTGGTTTCCAAACTGTCAGATACCTGACCAGTGTTCGAGGTTTGGTCTGCGATTTCGCCAACGATTGCCAGGATCGACTGTATTTGATTACATAGGCAGTAGTCATCAGCAACCGCGAGACGATTATTCTGACAGGAACTGTGGATTCTGTAAATTTACAAGTTTTAGTTGGTTTCTGCTTGGTAAGTTTTTTTTGCCTCGTGCTTACCATTGGCTCGATGCTTGTGAAACGGAGGCGAAGAGGTATAGGTGCCACTTCTTGTGGAATTCTACGGCGGTCTTGCGAATAAAACTGTCGGTGAAGGGAAGATCGTGCAACTTGGTCTTGGAGGCCTTTTCTCAGTCGTGCAATCTTTGGATTTTGGAAGGTTTCCCTGAGCGTTGATCTCCCTAGGCGTTCATTAACGTTGTCAAAACCATGAAACTAAGGACGCTTAAGATGAGCACATAACTCTGTCTTACCCTTTAGGCATATTTTCGCTGGACGGGAGTTGGCGGGGCTAAAGAGTGGGCCAGTGGCAGAGCTTGCAAAGAGTGTTACAGCACACCCCGCGTGCCGGAAAAATACGATAAGTAGTCGATTTGTAAGACTGGTTCTCTAGTACAACGTAACCATGCTTATTTTATTGTAGCAACTTCTAGTCCCGCTAATCGGTTCTACTATAGATAGGGGACGAATGACCCTTTGGACTGGGCCACGATTCTCTCCTTAAGACGGGGTCATGCGCTAGCGGAGTGGAAGTAATCTCTTTGATCCTAAATTGACTGCTGAAGAAAACCTATCTGAACAGTCTGCCTGATGTTTCAGAACTGGCGCACTCCATACGTTGTAGTAGCTTTGGGGTGGGGATAACTTGACCAAAATGTGAAAAACTTAAGGTTTTGGGTCAAGAGCTCGTGGGTCACGTGTTTAGAACGCTGAATTTACTGAGGCCGTGAACTTGCTGAGTGAATTTGAATACTACCGAGGACGCTGAGTTTGCACAGGTGGGTGTTTAGGTTAGCTGTTCAGGACTGTCAAAACGCACATTAAAACAAGAAGAAAACAAGGAAAGTCTATACTATAACATTTTTGAGCTGTTTACTGTATCCATAAGTTACGTTTCCCACCGTATGAAATATGGTAGTTCTGCAAACATCTTCATAAGTGCCGAATGTCCCACATTTAATTAGTAGTTTGACAGATAACAGTTACGTAAGAGGTAAGTTCATTCCTCAGTACATTCAATCTGACGCTCTTGAATCTATCACGACGCGCTAAGAGCCGTGGCTTGGAAGATTGCCAACTGACGGGATAAATCGATCCTCCTCTGGACTGAGAGTCAGGCTGCAATAATTCCTTCCTAACAAGACCCTTTATAGCGGTCTCATACATCTGATATTGGCGCAGCCCTGGTACATCTGGTTGGAGCTAGTTCGTGTGTGGCACGTGTGGAGAGGTTGTCTATCTCTGCCAGTCACAACACCTACGCCCACCCCCGGTGGTCTTGACATTGTTTTGTCATGGGAACAGAGTGGATGAAGGAAGAGAGAGAGAGTGCGGCAGATGCTGCGCAAGTCAGCTTCACATAAACCTGCTCACATGCAGGTCACCAATGCTGCGTCCACTCGGTGAAACACGCGGTCGACGTCATCAAACTGTCAATATAATCTACGTCCGTGTGCCATTCCCACTACATGTGCAGGAAGTAATGCTTGTGTAACTCCAGCTTTTCTAGAGCAATGCTTGATATTCGCAACGAAAGCACAAGAAAGTCCTTCTCTCTCTCGAAATAATAACTAAAACTCTCGCCGAATAAATCGGCTAAATCCTCTACATAATGAATCATGTCACAGGCTGGTCTATCTGTACGACCGTAAGATGACAATCCATGGTAAAATTTTGCTCCAAGCAACAAAGCTCGTCAGTTATCTGCACTATCTGTCAGCACCTTAGCGGTTGGGGAAGATCAACCTCTGGATTCTCCAGCGCAAGAGTCTCCGGGCATCTGTGAAATCAGGGGGTACTCATCATATCCGGGTAAGATCGCAGTTTGTAGCCATACATTATACGGTGATACTTTCGACGTACGTACTTGTTATCAGTAGGTGTGCTTACCTTGCCTGGGGAACTTGTTGTCAGTTGGTGTGCTCTTATTGAGTTAGGCAGGTCGCCCGCTTCGGTCAGGCTGTTGGGTTTAGTGAGGGTTAGAGTTTAGGGTAGGTTAAGTTTTATGATTAGGGTTTGCGTTTTAGGGTCAGGTTTCAGTGTTAGGGTTAGGGTTTAGGTCCCCGTTAGGGTTAGGGTTAGGTTTAGGCTTAATATTAGGGTTAGGGTTGGGCTTAAGGTTAGGGTTAGAGTTAGGCTTAAGGCTAGGGTTAGGGTTAAGTTTAGTGTTAGGGTTAAGGTTAGAGTTAGGGTTGGGGTTAAGCTTACGGTTAGGGTTAAGATTAGGGTTAGGTTTTAGGTTAGTGTTAGGGTTAGGCTTAAGGTTAGGGTTAGGATGAGATTTAAGTTTATGGTTAGGGTTAGGGTTAAGTTTATGATTAGGTTTCGATTTTGGGTTAGGGTTAATGTTAGGGTTAGGCTTAAGTCTAGGGTTAGGGTTAGGTTTAGGGTTAGTGTTATGGTTTGAGTTAGGGTTAGGTTTATGCTTCGGGTTAGGTTTCGAGTTTTGATTAAGTTTAGGGCTAGGATAAGTCTTACGTTTATGGTTAGGTTTAAGTTAAGGGTTGGGGTTAGGGTTGGGGTTAGGCTTAATTCTATGGTTAGGCTTAAGTCTAGAGCTAGGGTAAACTTAAGGGTTAGGGTAATGGTTAGGTTTTGCGTTTGGGTTTTGTTTTAGGATTTTGGTTACTTTTCGGTTTTGAGTCTTGGGGTTATGCGTTACGGTTGCGTTTATGGCTGGATTTTAGGGTTAAGCGTAGGGTTTAATTTTCTGCCATTATTCCACTTACTTAAAGCTTTCCAGCATTTTCCCTGGTAACTTTACTTTTACCCAGAAACTCCATCATTCCTCTTCGAGCCCTTCCACTTACCCCACTCATATAACCGCGTTTCCCACCATTCCCGTGCGGCATGGACCTGGCTGTCCGCCTCTGCATTCCTGGCTACCAACTGCGATCTAACCATCATATCCGATTTCTAGGAATCTCGGCTGGAGGCAAGAGTCAGGCAGACATCTCTAACTCAACAGGTCACTCTGCCTTTAGGTGGGCCTACCGCAGTTAAAATCATGGCCTCCAATGTTTCCGCCCTCGAGAATGATTTTAATTTACCTGATGGTCAATCTTGAAATTATCGAAGACGTCAAGTTCGGCAGGCGTACGCTTTCGATTAATCATCCCTAGGCCTGAGCAGTGATATAAGTTAGGGTAAAGCGCCTGAAATTAAAACAGCCAATGAGCAGTAGCTATGGAGAGAGGGTTGAGGACGTTCAGGCATTTTTAATCTGTCAGGGTCTTGTGGAGACGGGAAGAGGGGGAAGACAGGGAAGTCTGACAGTGAACGAAACGAAGACGAAGCTTAGTACGCTGCCCAACCAAACCACCTAAGAGTATATGCACTCCGAATACGCTGGAGGACGAACTCGCCCTTATATAAAACACTGCCAGCAAATGACTTTCTCGGTGAGTTTACCATGAAATACATGGAAGTACGTCTCCTGCAAAAACGAACTTCTCGAAGGTTGAGAGGCAGGAGATGTTTCTCACACTGCCATTTCGAGGAGATCCGACAAGCGATCTTCTACAACGTCGCCCAAACTGCCATTGCGCGCACGTACCCAGCCTCCGGGTTAAAATTCGTTTTCTCAAATCCTTTCAGACTTTTTCGGTACGCCTTTACGCCTTTTAGGTGGTTCATATTGGTTGAAGGGCTAGGGGCCTATCCAAGAGGATTCGAAAGCGTCATCCTTCGTGGCTAAATCGAGACATGGAAAAGGCCATCTCTAACGCGATTTTGGCTCAGTTAGTTAAGAGTTGGTGCCAGGTAGACTTTAACCAAGTATTCTGATTCATCTATAAAGTGCCTTGGAGACACCTTAAGTTTTTGCGCCATCGAATACTTGCGGCGGTAAACCCAGCCTTATGCTCGCCAGAGGCTTTTATACAAGCCCTCAAGCTACCTTGGTCCAACTTGAACCCACCATCTTCGTTCCTGCGTTCATCCATATTGTCCTACAGCGGTGAAACTTAAGCATAACTCACTGTCAGACTACCCTCCGCCATTCACCTCCCATTTCCCCTCCCCAAGACCCTGGGAGAACCGAAATTTCTAAACGTCTTCAACCCTCTCCTCTGTAACTACTGGTCATCGACTGCTTGAACTTTATCCGCTTTACCCTTAACTTCTGCGGGATTACTCGCGCTTTTCTAAGTACCTTCTGACAACAGGAAGCCAACGAAATAAGTAAGACAGATTTTAACAGGATTAGGAATGAGCCGATGTCTGCGAATTGGGACGGTTTGTTAACGAGGGGCCCAGTGGGATATTTGGAGGAGGTATGCAATAGTCTCACTGGATCTTATTCGACGCTGTTTTTTGTTCTGTACCGATGCCAAAAAGCACTAGTCGCCCTGCCTTACTGTTATGTTCAGACGGTTGGATAAAAGGGGAGGCAGTCATGTATCAGGAGTAACCTCTTTAATCCACCAGCCTGCGTAGCACGATGTCGAACGCACCAAAACTTACCTCATTTATTCAACTTCTAATGATTCTAGAAAAGCTTAAATTTTGACATTGTGTTCATGAATTGACTGCTCCTTGTGCAATAACCGCCTGTGGAACAATCCAGCATGTACGGAAAGCCATTAATAGGGCTACGCGCTTGAACAAGAACGTTAGGCTTTATCAATTATGCAGCACACACTGGTTGCCCGGGTTATTTCACGCGTGCATTTTACAGCCTGCGTTGTCTGCTGTGTCTTTCGTGCTCACGTTTTACTTTCGCTTTACGTGATAACTCCAGTCCGTTTTCGTCCTTCATAACACTTCTCGCTCTTGAAGGCCTTACCTCGTACCTCTTTTCCGGCAGGTCTAATATGTCTTTCTAATCATCTGTGTTCTTCCTTGGTTCCTACATGCAGATGCTAGCTTGAGAGTTTGAACCTTGAATTTATCACATAGCTGATCGAGTGTCACCTATTCATCCGGGAGGAACCTGCGACTGAGTTTTTTGCATGCATTTTGGTTCAGTTGTTGTTTCTACCTCTAACACCACACCTCTCGACTCCTTGATTGGACCTACCCACGGCTTCTCTCCGGGTAGGCAAATACGGGAAAACGCCTTTTCGCACCCACAGAAGTATTTTTTGTTGGTTGTGAAACTTGAACCTCTGGTTTCAAATACTTCAGTCGCACACCATGTTGTCGACCCAAAAAGCTCTCGGCTGATGTTTAGGCGCAAAGTCCACCATTCAGGAATGCTATAAAAGGAGAAGATACATACTGACTTAGTATATTTTAACGCCTATGATCCGTGTTATCTTCATCGCTATCCTGCAATTATCATCGAAACGTTATGCCTCGTCGTAAGATTGGAGATGAAATAGAGTGGACACCACATGGCGTATTTTCTATATCTGGCAAATTTCTTGAAACAGTAATGTTGTGTACGGGATTCGTTTTCTGTCGCGATCTCTGTGAGGATGCCGTATTGTGAGATGGGTTCTTTCGTCTTCGTTACTGTGGTATCATCGGTAGCTGTCGAGACGTCGAAAACTTCCGGCGAATTTGATCATGTGTTGATGACTCTTAAAAATAGCCATTGAATAACGGTCCAGAAAAGTTTACGCGGTCTTTGCTCCATGGTCTTACCACATCTGGCCATGGCGCCAAGGAAACTTTTGGCGGATACTTATCGTCGCGTTCACACGGGTCGCAGTTTCGAGCGAAGACTTCCACATCATCATCAAATCCATTTCGATGTATACACCCTCAGGCCAACTGCCCCATGCAGGTCATAGCCCAAAATTCAGCGTTGAGCATAAGCAAAACCTGTTTTTCATGTTTCACTGGAATCACCATTCTATCATAATATATTATACAGTCCACGGTGATACACATCTGCTCTTTTGAGTCTCTGAATGGCTTGGGAACTTCACACACTTTATCTTTCCCTGTGTCAAACATTCAGAATAAATTCATTTACCTGGGTTGGTAATGGATCAGTTGTAGTGCTCTGCCTTATATAGTCGACCGCGAGGAGCACCTGCCGAATGACACTTCTAAACTCTTCGTCATCTTGTATAAAAGCGCTTGCGCCATCACGTCTTCTCGATTTTCATCGCCTACGTTCTACCGAGGTAAGGTGTCTAGAGCTCCGGATATTTTAATTGGGCACATACTGGCTTATGAAGCAATACATCAGGAGAATCGTAGTCCACCGTTGTATCCTCCTGGTCGCCTATTGCGACACGCCATGGTTGGTGTCCAGGGGAACTCTGATGGCTGGTGATGCATGTGGGACACGAAGCGTCCGCCGTAAATCAGCCGATAAAATTGTTGTACCACCAAGGTGCTTACTGAACGTCAAGGTTGGATTTTGTCATCCGAACTCTTCTAAAATAGAACAACACGCAATACGTAATCAGATACATCCGTCTGGATGATTGCCCCTTTTTCAGCTCCGAATTCTGAAACCACGGTTGACCAGCTAATCTTCGCTTTTACCTTATATGAGGTTTTCCGAGGGCTTTCTGAACAGTCGAATTTTGAGTCATTGTGGAGAAGTCGGTTAAACCTTGGTCTCAAACTGTGGATCCCGTCACTGAATCATGCATAGTAACTAGTTGGCCACTTAAATGACTGCAGTTACTTTACAATCTTTACCTCCTTCACATTCTTGTTCCAGGTCCCTCTTAATGGATCAGGCGAACACGTGGGCTCGCCTGCTATAAATTCTAGGTAATGAATTTCCTTTCGAAGCAATCCGTTCTCTTTCCTGCTAATTTTCAGATCGTAATCAATGATATTATTCATGACTATGTCAAGTCTCTGGAGCAGTTCCTGGTATGTGTGGCCGATAAGCAAAATATAATTTAATAAGGGAGTTATTTCGGGGACGGTAGTAAGTATGCCGTGCATACTTCACTGGAGAATTTTTGATGATAGTTTGATTTTACAGTTTGAGGTGGTTTATCCGAAAAAACTTACGTGTACTAATGGTCAGTTACTTATAAATTAGAATATCTACCAAGTAGCACACGGGGAATGCTGGGAGACCCACTGATGAGCCGAACCCACCCACCACCTCCCTCCCAGCTGTGCCATAGAGCGGCAGAATATTGACGAAACACCTGTCTGAGATTCCAGCTAGTACCTCGCTGTTATTATGATATCCTGCGACCCAATGTATGCTACTGGCTGCCTAACGGCAGTTAACGAATATCACGTGATTATCTCACTGTGGATGATAGACATCGACCTACTTCCTGGATCTTAGTTCAAACGGATTTACTCCAAGTTAGCAGTTCATTTCTGAGGAAATTAAAAAGCAACAATGGTCAGTATCGGTTACGTCCCGTCGTTCATCTTCAATTATCGGTAGGCCTCGAGAGATTAGTACCTGAAAAAGCCTATCCGCATTCCCGGGTCGTAATGCTGTGATTAAACGTCGGCTGCAGGTAGTGGTAATCATCTAGCGTCTCGTTCAACATGACAGAGTAGTCCGCACACAGTCTTATTCTATCTTTAGGTTTCTTGACCGTCATAGTAGGGACAACGCACACTGAATAGTTTGTAGGACGCAAAATACAGTTCTGTTGCAGCCGGTTAATTCCTCACTCGACTACTGCGCGTACAGAAAATTTAACATGTCGACCCTGCCGGAAGATTGTCTTCTCCCTCAGTTCTACCTTTAAACTTGCTTTTGTTCATGTTCCCGCTCCGACAGACATCTTAGTTCGTCGGGCATGCTTTTTCGCCCTCACGCCCTCTTCTATTATACGTAGAAAGCAGTATATTACCTGGAACGGCCGCTTCCGAGAACCCAGCTGGCTGGTGGTCTTGTTCCCGTATAGGGTACTTGGCAGAGTTTGTCCTCAAAAACGAAAGCCACCTGAAAGACGCCGTGAAAGTACTTTTGCGTATTGCCTGACGTTCGGGCGCGGACAGCGTTCATGTCAGTTGCGGTGGTTCAATTTCCTTCTGCCTAATTGTGGTGATTATCTTCGGGTTTGAAGCTGCGCCGACCTACAGTTTGTTAAGTTCTCCGTGAAGACCTGTGAGTCATGTTGAATAATTTATTACACTTCTTTCTTGGGCTGGACTGTTTAGCCTGGCAGTATATGACATTGTGAGCCGCAGAAAATCTTTTTAACACTTTCTTTTGCGATGCGGACAATTTGTTACGCAGTACCGTCCCCTATACTGCTGGCGTGCTGTTTTCAGTTTGCGTGGGGTAAACTGGTCTTCCCCAGTACACTCGTCCTCGTGCCATACAAATGTACCGACAGGCCGCTTGCGTAGTCGATAAACCTAGAGACCTTTTTTTCACATTCAAAATTCTAACACACCTTTCTGCTTGTTTCTCCACCATCATATAGCCTTTCTGGTTCACATGAGCGGGTGACCTCACGCACACATCAGCGGTATCTAGTTATAGTAGTGGTCCACTAAAGAGGAGAGCCCTGGTCTGTTCCCTAGTTTCCTGCTCTATATCAGCTTAGTGGTAAGTATCGTTCACTCGGCCAGCTAGATCAGCATAACCTTTCAAGTCGTTTTTCTGTCCCAAAACACTCAAAAAGCCGATTGAGTAGTGACTTGGAAAAAATGAATAGAGCCTACAGGCGGTTAGCTGTATTATCGAATGGAACTTTTTGTCTGCTGGGTAGGACAGACTTTATTGGCCTTTTGTGTCCTCGGTGGTTTAGTTTTAAGCGCAAGGTCTCCACTTTCTTTTTGACTTTCACTTGTAAGGCCTCATCGCTAAGTCAAAATCGTGCATTTCATACCACACTTAAAATGTGCTGCAGCCGTTGGAACCGCAAATGAATTTCGTGAAGAGATATTCAACCTCTAATACTTAATTCCGTCTACTTGCCGGCTTAAAACTTTCCTGTACTTCTGCCTGCAAACATGCGAATCCGGCTTGTTTTTCGTCGGAAAACTGCTGCATCCGTACTGCTCTACACATACGTCCGAACACCTGGATCACCAGCGGCTATGTCCCGATGCGTGGATGAGGATAAAGAGCGCAAGTTTCAGGAGCAGCCTTCATGCTCTACCAACCCGGATAACAAGATGTCGAACGTGCGACGAGCTAACCGCATTTATTCAAATCCCTTAATAGAGCCACATGCGTGAACAAAGGCACTTGACTTATCCGCCGTGCCACACACGCTGGTTGTCTAGCTTATTTCCTGTGTGCGTTTTGTAGCCGACATGGCCTGCCACACGGTGCGTGATCGAATTTCCCTTTCGTGGGTCATGACATCATTTTTGGTTCCGTTCTTTATAGAGTTGTTTAGGGAGGAATCCTGCTAAAGTACCGATTTGGGGGATATTTTTGGCAAGCGTTTCACAAAAGCATATATGGGAATTTCGTCCTCAACGAAATGGCATCAGAACATTGATTCGTCAAGAACGCATGAACCATGAATCCAGCATGATACGGCTATCTAGACACATACCCTAACTTTACTTTCATTATACTATACGACAGTTCGACCGTCGCAACTGACGATATCCACCGTTTGCCCCACTGTGAGGTGAAACAGGCACGGTAACTTGCGCATGAATTAGTTTATATTGAGAGTAGACTTTCGGGGCATTTACCGCACTCTTTCATTCTCCCCTCTCCCCCTGGGTCCGGTGTCAATACATTGTCAGTAAGATTGGAGACGGGAGAGGGCGCAGGTGGCCGGCACGGCCGGACCCGCACCTAGGCGTACCACCACACCCCTAGTCCCCAACAAAGACTTGACCAACATCAAAACAACGTGTCAGAAAGACGAGGATGACTGGACAACCATGTACACGACTTGTATGCGCAGCAGGAGCGCAAGCGCATCAACCAGCAGGGAACCGGGTGCCAAAGAACTGCAAGCGCACACTAGGCTACGAGGGCCGTGGTTTGCTGAATCAAGGTTTAGCAGACGAAAGCGTACCTTAAGAACCAGAAAGGGTGACACGCAGCTCTGTACTTAGTCTAGGCCAACGCCCTTCAAAGGAGGGTAACCAGTCAGTCATCGACTGAGAGGCACTAACCATAAAACACGCACCCGATAGCTCGACCGTCGTTGCCGACGATGTCCACCGTGTGCCCCACAGCAAGGTAGAGCAGGGACCGTGACTAGTGCATGAATTAAGTTTATAGTAAATGTAGACTCGCACAGCATCGACCGCACTCTCTCCTCCTCCCCCACCTGGACCCGGTGTCAAGTCAGAATCAAGAAGACCGGTAACGGAAGGAGGGTGCAGTTGGATAGCACGGTTGAGCCCGCACCTTGGCGCTCCACTCCACGCCCCCTGGTCCACATAGCAAATAACCAGGTTTTTTACGAACAATAACAACGGGGGCGGCGGGGGTCCCAGTGTGCGCGACGGCTGCCATCAGCCGGGTCTGCCACCGCTCCCCGAAATGTTGGCATTTATTATGATGTGTCGATAACGCCTGCCAGAGTCCGATATGCCCCTGTGTTGGTCCAATGCATCTACCACGGGCCCGTTTTGGGAACACAAAACACACAGGCGCGCACACAAACACTCCTCGCATGTGTAAGAGTGCATAGGTCACGTTAAGAAGGAGTCATGACAGCCTGGCTCTCATTTCACCAGTTCGCCGCTCTACACAAGCACACACACAGACGGATAGACTGCGTGGAATGAGTAAGGGCGTCAGTCGGCAACCTAAGCTACAGCGCTTTTCACACCGTGGTAGTCTCATACCCGGATTACACATGCAGCAGAGGAGACGCATGGATAAGGGGTCGAGAAGCGCACTTCTCCTGTGCGTGGGAGGTGACAGATGAATGCTTGTGATGGGTGGTGGTGTTGTGTGGTTTGGGTGCTGGTGGAGGAAGTTGTGATGGTGTGCTGTGGCCGGCGGTTATCCACCTCAGGTTTTCATGAATGCGCTTGTGAACTAGTAGGTCCACGCGGTGAGTGAATGTGCGGGGGGCAGTGTGGACAGTGGAGGCAGATGCGACGAGTGTAGGTTGGTGCTCCAGGCACTGGTTCGCCAGCCTCTGTGCGATGGATTCGCAAGTGACCGGTCAGGCCGGTGTGTGAGGTGAATGTGCGAATGCTATGAGGACAGGCACGAACCGAGTCCATATCGTTAAAGTTGCGTACATTGGTGATGTTTGAGGTTGATAAGACGTCGGACGTCGTCCCATCGGTGGGGGGAGCGCGTTAAGACGAGGTGGTGGTCCTGGACGCTACGGTCGATACGGTCGCGGCGGTGCAGCGACAGTGTGATCGGCGGTGACGAGGGTGACGGTCGGGGCGGTGTTTGTGGCAGGGTCGGCAGTGGGAGAAGAAGCAGACGCTGTCGGGTTGTTGACACATTTGGTCCGAAGGTGTTCCATGAGACCGATTTGCACGCGGAATGGGCGTTGGCAGCGTGGATATGTTGGAAGCAGTTGACGGTTGGCATTGAGGAGGTGAGGCACTTATGACTTGCGGACCTCCATTTTGGCTCTGGCTGAAGTTATCCGATTTGCTACGTAGATGGCGGCGCCAGCCTTCACTTCCCTTCACCTGCCCGGTCTGTTCTGGGTCAGACTCCCTCGGGTCTTCAGGGTTATCCGAAGCCGTTTCCGAGGGTATTTCACAGCGTTCTTGAGGGCCTTTACTGTCTTCCTTGCTGTCGAGTACCTGTGACGAAACCGCCAAAGAATAGTTGTTTCGGTAGCCACGCACCTCCCATCCCCACCATCTGACGTAGTTGCAGTTGCCTCAACATGGCGAGAATGTTGAGCATTCCGGTCCCTTCGAGGACTTCCTTGTCGGGGATCCTGTCTTGCCATCTCAGCTGTAGTATTCCGCGAAGGCAGCTGAGATTGAAGTGGTTGAGTTTCTTGGCATGGTTGGAGTGGACGGTCTAGGTATCCGCTCCGTAGAGAAGTGTCGTCAAACCTGCGGCCCTGTACATATCCCGTTTGGTATTCATTTGGAGGCCGTGACGATTCTACAAGACGTTCTGCAGCCGGTCGAGGGCTTGGTTGGCTTTGAAGATTCGGTGGGCAATCTTATCGTTGATTCTGATGCTGCTGAAAAGTGTGCTTCCTAGTTAAGCGAATTTGTCTACGGTTCGGAGTTATGTCGTCGACAGTGATTATAGGAGGAATGCAGTGTTGCGTGTTACGTGACGGTTGCTGCGTGATCGCTGTTTTGTCCCTGTTGTTAGTCGGACCGAATTTGGCGAAGCCGTCGACGAGGAGGTCCATGATCCGACGCATGTCCACCTCGGTCGTGGCGCTGAGCGCGCAGTCATTGGCGAGGAGCAAGTCGTGGACGGTGGTCGTAGACAGTCGCGTGGGGTCTGCATCCGCCTGTAGTTGAAAAGATGACCGTTGGCTCCATAGGCGATGCGTATCCCTGGGCGCCCTTCACAGTACGCGTCCATCAGCATGGCAGAGAACGTGAGACTGGAGAGGGTAGGCGCGAGGACGCAGTCCTGCTACATTACATTGGGAACTGCAAATGTCTCGGAGATAGGTCGTTGTCCGTTACGCGCCCCGTCATCCCGTCGTGGAGCCGACGTACCACGTGCGTGAATCGATCAGGGTAGTCAAATTTCCGTACGATTTTTCACAGTCCCTCGCGATCCACTGTATCGAAGACTTTCGTCAAGTCCCCGAATGTAGTGTAGAGGCGAGCTCGCATCATCTGACACTTCTCCTGTTACTGGAAAGCGGCAAACACCGTGTCGGTGATGCCTCGTTGTCGTCAGAAGCCACAGTAGCTTTCTGGCATAAGTCCTTGCTCTAGGTGGTTCGCTGAAACAATTGAGGAGTATGTGGGCGAAGATCTTTCCGGTGATTTTGAGTAATGAGATGCCTCGTTAATTGCAACAGAGTTGCTGATTCCTTTTGAGCTTGTAGAGACTAACAGTCGCTGTCTCCTTGAAATCCTGAGGAAATTGTCCACAGAGCCATATCTCCTGAAATAGCGTGGCGAGTTGATCCGCCAGTCGATGGCCGCTATACTTGCAGATTTCGCCTGAGATTGCATTGGAGCCTGGTGCTTCAATACTGGTGAGTTGTTGCACGGCACGGATATTTTCTAGAAGCGAGGACGAAAGATCCAGGTAGGAGTTGATTTCCACTTGGAGAGCTGTTCGATGGCGACGTCGAAGGTTACGGAAGGAGGATTGAGGACGTTTCTGGAATGCTCGACTCAGATCTTCCGAATCTGAGATTTCTCCATTAGAAGCGTTGATCCATCAGTGCTCAGAAGTGGCGCAGTTTCTTCGGTTGAGGAACCATGGATCACCTTGATTGAAGCGAAGAAGTTCCCCCATTCGTTGAGGTTGGTGTATCCCTGGATCTTCCCAGCCTTGTAAGCCATCCAGGCGTTGTGCGTTTTTCGCGACGGTTGCTGCGCAAGACGGCGACATTGGTAGAATCCCATCTACGCAGTCATTGATGAACAAGGGAAACAGGGTTGGTCCGAGCACCGAGACTTGTAAGCCTCCACTCTCTACGAATGTGCGCCTTGATTGCTGTTGTTCTACGCAGACAATTTGGGAGCGGCCGACGAGGAAATTCTTGATCCATTTGAGAAGTTTGCCGCCGATGCCCATGATTCTCAATTTGTGTAGGAGACGCTAGTGCGGAACACTGTCGAACGTCTTCCGGAAATCAATACTGGCCACGTGCATAGTGTGTTCTGCGTCCAGTGCTCTTGTCCAACTTTGCATTGTATATAGCAAGTTCTTTACTCATGATCTTCCCCTACGGAAACCATATTGTGCATTGGACAAGAGGTTGCGGGTTTCCAGATAGGCCATCAACTTCTCCTATGTGGTTTTCTCCATCACTTTGCAGCAGATTGATGTCAGACTGACGGGTCTGCAGTTTGTCGCAAGAGCACGACTACCGCTTTTGTAAAGGGGTGTAATTTGGGCCGTCTTCCAGTCTGTGGGAAGGGTTTCAGCATCAAACGATTCCTGGCACAGAAAAGATAGTGGTTTGGACAGCTGTTGGGCAAGCTCGAAGAGCAGCTTTGCTGGGATCTCGTCCGGGTCGCGAGATTTACATTCTTTCAAGCTTTTTAGTTCTCCCGAAATCGTTTCTTCTCGAAACACAATATCGTCGATAGTGTAATTTCCCATGTCCTCGGAACTAGCTGGAAGAAAGTCTGCTTCTCTTGTGAAAACAGATTGGAAAAATTGGGAAAAATGTCCAGCTTTATTTGTACTGCCCGATATCTCCAAACCGTCATCCTTCCTCATGACAAGAATGGGATTCCTGTTACGTGTGCTCTTCCGCAAATAGCTGTAGAGCAATTTCAAACTTTTAACAGCTCGGTGAAGCAAATTACTCTCTAAATCCCGTCGTCTCCTGAAAATCAGGCTTTTCATCTTATTTCTTTGAACTTTATATTCTGTAAACGCTGCAATGTTGTTGTTTTCGCGAAATTTCTTCCATAACCTTCCTTTCTTGTTGATATCCTTTTTGAGTTCTCGTGTTAGCCACTGAGGGCGGTTTGATGTCCTAAGCTTTAATAAGGGACAGTGGCTCTTCATTAGATGCAGCAACCGATCCTTGGATAAATTCCAGTCCTCGTTAACGTTTCCGGAGAAGAGAACATCCCTGTATATTTGTGATGCCTCAACTCTCATTTGGCAAAGGTCCCCTTTCCATATATTCGACCTCCTATCGTCTTTTGCATACAGTTCAGAAAACAGCGCGTACTCCCATAAAAGTACTGCATGATCACTTCGACCGAGCGGGTAGGCGGAGCACCTCGTCTACACTGTCAGGATCTTTGGTGAAGACGAGGTCCAGACAACTGGCCTGTTGCCCTCCACGTGCTCCAGTTGGAAATAGGACACGTTGCGTGAGAAGAGCTTCTAGGGTTGTCTTTAGTAGACGGTAATCGAAGACATTCTTCGACCACTTCGCATGCATATCGCTCCATGAATGCAGGGTACATTAAAACCCCCCATGAGAACAACGTCTGGTCGACTGATGATCTCTCTTATGCTTTCCAGTAGACAAATACCTGGGTCGGGATCCGTCTGAGGGGACCGGTAGATAGTTAACAATTCAAGGGACTAAGACCCCCGTGCCTTTATAGTCAGCCTCACGATGTCGTTCCGGATGGCAAAGGCAACGTCCGCGTCACGTCGCTCTGCCCTGGGCCGACAGCTCAAGAAGAAGATTTAACCGGCACCCACCACCTCTAGTTGGCCTTGTTCGGAGAACCTGATCTCGCGGAGTGCAGCGATGTCCACTTTGTAGCGCGTCAGTTCCCTTGTCATTAGCGTCGTCCTCCGTTCCGGTCCGTTGCTCCACAAATTATCTAAATGGGAACGAACATTCCAGGCTGACAGAGTGAGTGGACTCACCCCCGTAGCCTGTGGGGTAGGGCGGCGGAGGGGAGGAGGAGGAAGACAGTGTTGCTTCTTGTTTGTTGGTTTTGACTGCGGTTATTGCGGTCCGAGAGCCACAGTTTGCTCGCAAGTTTCGTGAGCCCAGACTTGCTTAGGGCATCTTTTATGGCCCCCTTCCCCTCACAGGGGAAAGTAGTGCTCTCCCTGAATTGTGCTGCTCAGTCTTCTCAGGCGGCTGCCGTTTTCCTCCGTGGATCGTTAGGTTTAGTGTGTGGACAAGTCGTTGGCCTGGGCCGCCTATATGATCAAATTCAGCCCTCGCCGTAGGACTTTTCAACTGTGGGGAAAAGATTAAGGCAAAGATAAGAGAGAGTACAGAGGGAGGAGAGGGAGGAGAGTGGGGGTGATGGAGGAAAAGGGAAAAAAGTGGGAGGAGAAGGGCGGGGAGAAGTGGGGAAGAGACTGGTGGAGGAGGAGCAGAGGGGATGAGAAGGAGAGAAGGGGGGATGGAAATGGGAGCAGACTTGCCGTGTGTGGAGATACACACACAGGTATCCCCACTTACAAATCAGTCAAAGTCTGACACAAGGAGCATTTAAAAGATGTGCTGAACAAGGAAAAGTGGACGACCGGATGTAGCGCTAGCACATCTCAAAGAACGGTATTAAATCGGCTTTTGGGCAAATCCTACTTTGTGAGAGTCCGTCTTATTTTCACGAGACGTTTGTTTGCACCTGATTGTGTCTCCGAACAAAAGGTAGGAGATGGAATAGGTCACTATGCTTCGCTAATGTGCCTAGATCGGACGAAAATAATAATAATCGGGGAAAGTACTGAGGATAAATAATTCATGCCTACCACTTAGGGACAGTTTTTCAGGAACACTCGAATGAACGCAAAAAGGTCAATCAAATTCGTGAAGACGCTGGTCACATGTGACCGATCCGCTTCTCTCGATCGACGCTAGATTTCAACGAGAAAGTTTTCCATTGAATAACAACTAATTAGGCCCGCCACAAATGCAAACCAAGTAATCGAGTCTACTTCTAGTGATTTTTCACATAGGGTTTCCTAAGGAACACAAAGTAATCTAGATCATCGGTCCGCGGCAGCATGTCAACTAAGATGGTCGACGAGCACTTGAAGCCATTAGAGCGTACCTTTCTTTAGTTTTCTGTGTTAGAAAGGTTGTCATTCGAAGGCAAAATATCAAATATCTGCCCAATTCATAAGAATAGGCTCGAATCTGCTTTACTATGCATTACCTCATCAGTCTAACTTGCATGTGTTGCAATGTGATGAAAAGCAATCCTAAAAATTTCACACCGAAATTCTTGGGGTAGAACAACCTACCCATAGGAATGGGATATGACTTCAGAAAAAAGACCGCCCCATGCCACCCCTATTCGATACTTTCTACTGTGTGATGGAGTCTTACACTAGAGGACTTAGGTGGGACCGTCATCAGCAGCACAGAATGAAGTACAGTCTTCGACAATATTCCATATGAACATAAGATTTGCAAACTTCCCGAAATTAAAATAATGCTTGGACTGCTAACGAGGAGCACGGAGCTTCTTATGGCACCTTGAGAAAATTCATAGGTTCATGTCTCAAAATAAATATTTGCTTAGCTTTAAGTGATTTCTCCAACCCTCTTTTTTGCCCGTTATTCTTCCTTGTATATACCACTTAGTGCGTCGATTGCCCCCTAAAACGGTTCACTCAGTAGATGCGTTGGGCAGGCACGGGGACTATATAAGAGTCCGACAAGTGTTATTGGGAATGTGTACCCATAATAAGGCTCAACATTCCGATTTGGTGGCACGCGCAGATGCAGGTTAACACCGCACCAATTGGGATCTATGTCGCCCCTGTTTTTGTTGTGGTATGAAGTCCTGTTCAGTATGCGTCATGGACCAGGAGTGTTGTGGTACGCTTAGGTACAGGTTTTGATCATGTCGGCCACCTGCGTTCTCCACCGCCTCCGGTTTTCCTGACTCTGTCTTGACGTCGGATCCAGGTAGGGACCAGGAGTGCGTGTGGTAGATGCCGCACAAGTCTATCATCTCTTTAAAGGAACTACTGCGCAATTCACCATCGCTGCTGTCGCGCTGCTGAAGAGAATATGGTGGACATCGTTGGCCAAGACGGTCGAACTGTCCAGAGCGTTGTTAATCAGGTTTACACCACCGTCAGATTTTCTGGCAGTTTTCAACTATAAAGATCCCCCAGATTTGATGAACATAGGCGCACATTTCCAAGAAGCAAGTAGCGACCTGTTGCTCACTAACTTCTAAAAATTTGTTGAAGAGACACCTCCTTTTAAACGCTGACAAAAAGAAGGGACTTAATCTTCCTAAGCCGTCATCGAACAGCATATGAACAACAAAAGAATGCATGCATTTGCAACTTCTGTCGAGAAAGAGTTTAGCGTAAGCTGATCAGGAAAATTCTGTTAAGACCGACGGTATGATTGTTTGCTTCCACTCAGGCTATGTTGTACAGGACTGGCAGCCGCTGCTCTAGAGGACACCCAAATTCCCGAAAAGCCCAAATGAGGACTACGAAGATAGCGAAAAATCCCTGCTTGTTGTCCTGCAAGGCCGGACCAACTGCACTTAATTTGCTTATTAAAAGTTATAGGCGGAAGGGCAAGGACCTTGTTCATACTTGACATGCTGAGAATGACAATCAGCCTGCTGTGAAGTTCGAGGAGCTGCAGCCTGGCCGAGACTGACAGTCTGCACAACAAGCTTTGCAAACTGTGGAGTCATTTGCCCATATGGACATCGGACAGAACGTTATCCAACAGAAGTTTGCTGAAGTATAGAATGAAATATCTGTTGGGGTGGCGTTGTTAGCTACAGTTAAGACTGGGTAGGTGGTCACTATCTCATAACCTACTTCACATATAGGCGTGATTGTATTAACGTTGGTGACCTGAACCTCATTCAGACGGACAAATAACGTAAATTTCTCCCACATTTGTCTCCGAAAAAATCCTTTTTGGAGTTTGTTAAGGGATCTTGAATGTGCATGACCTTTTCTCTTAGCTAAACCGACTTACTGTGGTAAGGTAAGTCAGTTTCTGCCAAAACATTTTTCTTGACGGAGTTTTGCTCCCTCATTGTCATTTCATCAGATCAAGCCGGTCCTATAAGGCACTTCTGATAGCGACCAGAAGCTCAATCTTGATTTCCATATGCGCCAATGCTTTCACGGGATTAACTCCCAATTATTTGGACTAGACGCTCACTTGTTGAGAACCTACTGTACATACAATCATGATTGTTTTAGCGGCGGCAGTTTGCGCCTGGCTCACACTTACCGCTAACTTCTTAACTTTTCGCATTTGCTGATGTAATTGATGACTTTATTTCTGT
>CACRXP010000263.1:141141-158802 GCA_902702965.1 Spirometra erinaceieuropaei
GTCTAGCACTTCCATACGTCGAGAACGTCTCACAGGCCGCCAGGTTCCTTCTCACACAGTTTGGACTCTATGTTGCACGCAGACCGGAGGCAATCATAATGCACCAGGCCACGAGTCCGAAAGGCCATCTATCATGACACGAGATATATGAAGTCGTTTACCTGATGTGGTACAGTTCTAGACGGAGGCACTGTGAGCGAGCTGTGAGATACCTGAATCACGGTTATCTGAATCACAATCGACTGGCAAACAAAATGACCTCCGTTCTCCATATAATGCACTGAGAAGTTACCGGGTCAGCGTAATAAGCCATGCGGGAAGCGCACGGACGTGCACTGTTGCCAGTGCAACTGCCGATGAACCAAACAACGGAGCGACTATCATACCTGTGGCAGCTTGCTCCCATAGTCGCCAGTGGGGCCACTTACCCATGCTCTCCTTGGTCCGTCTAGTATACCTGTCAATTACTCCTTGTACGCGTGTGACGACCTTTGGGGAGGGTTCTGCGCAATCCCTCAGGCAGCCAGGGCAAATTCGGGTCGCCTCCCCACTACACATGAGTCGTGACCCATAGTGGAATTTGGCAGCCTCTTGGGAGGATTAAAACAACCTATTTAGGGATAACACTGCATAACCCCTAACTGGGGTAGGTGGGTAGGAAATGGGCACCGGAACGTTGCTCTCAGATAGCTGACTGTGGCCTGTGGACAAAAAAATGCGCTCGCAGAGCTGCGCGAATCCCCGACCCCGTCGAAAAACAACTAACAACAAACCCATATCATCGTGTATCCACACGTACTGCAGAGTGACAATTCACTCTACCAACCTGAAATGCTTACTCTCTTTTAGACAATCCAATGGCCAATATCCTGAAAGGAGAACGACTCTAGTAGACTTGAAACTGTTCCGCCACGGTGTATATAATGTAATTCTCATTGGGACTGGTTTCTCTGAACGAAAACAACTGGAGATGAGTGTTGGATTCATATTCATCCGGAGCGCGTGCCCAAAGGCAGAATGACATGACCTCATCAACAACGGTGTCATGAGATGGCTGTTCTGACTCCCACGTGGAATCAGCGACCGTCTCATGATCATGAGGCTGTCACGCCGCGTACGTAAACTCGCCACCATCATCAGCGCCCGAACCCCTCTGTTGAAAGACGCCAACGCCGCCAGGGGTAAATACCACGAGGACCAGCACACCCTATTCGCGACGATGCTGAAGGCGCACAAACTGGTTACTCTTGGTGATTTCAAGGCCCCTTTCGGTACACACCACTTCACATGGTAAGAGGTGTTAGGTTCTTGTGGAATCAACAACTGCAACGGCGACGACCTCCTCTCGCAGGCTTTTACAGAACATAATCTGCTCCTCACTAACAGGTACTTTAGTCCTCGAAACTGGACGAAGGCAATTTGAATGTACCCTCGTCCGAGTCACTGGCAACTGATGGATTACGTCCTCACCACGAGGCGAGGTCAGCGCGATGTGCCAGTGGGAGAGGCGATGTGTGACGAAAAATGCTGGACCGACCACCGCCTGCCATATCGCAGATGGGGTTTTGACTGTAACTCCGGAAGCGTTAACCATGTAAACGAACACGAGGTAAGTTCAAAGGGGCATTATTGGATACGGTTAGTCACCGAGTAGATTTAATCACCTACACAAAGCTCAAACCTAAACAAATGCAAATTCTGGGAGAAAACGCCAACCTTGAGATCAGTGGGAGGGAATTCCTGGATGCTGCCGCTCTGGAATCCTCGGTCGCGCACAATGACAGTATCAAGGTTAGTATGATGACATGGACGAAGAAATTCGACACCTGTTGCCTGAGAAAGCAGTACGCACACGATCTATGTCAACAGCAGAATTGAGGTCAGTAAGGCCGCTTGGTTCCGATGCCGAAGCCTACTGCAGAAGGGACCGGGAGATGTATAGTGATTGGCTAACTAGTGAGACATAAAAACTTCAAAGGCAGGCCGCACGCGGTGGAATGAAGAATTTCTTTACGGTCACCACGGCAGTCTCCGACCCTAAGCCAAAGGAACCCCGCCACTGCTCAGCTGACACGGAGAGGTCCTGCTAGCGGATAAGTCGCGGATTCCAGAGCGCTGAGCATAGCGCTTTGTGAGATTTT
This sequence comes from Spirometra erinaceieuropaei, assembly GCA_902702965.1. Classification (NCBI taxonomy): domain Eukaryota; kingdom Metazoa; phylum Platyhelminthes; class Cestoda; order Diphyllobothriidea; family Diphyllobothriidae; genus Spirometra; species Spirometra erinaceieuropaei. The sequence continues at coordinate 143,283 of CACRXP010000263.1, forward strand.
CCTTAACCAACTATACATAATCTGCAAGGAATCTACCAGCCGACTTCCTCAGTCAGGCACCAGAGCCAAACTTGATCGCCAAAATTCCTTACCGGAGACGAACAAGACAGCGCAAAACTTGTCCAGCAGGAAACCACTGGAGGTCTAGCCAAATCCATGTAAAATTTATAAATGCTGTGAATCACGGACAGGCTTACTTCACTGTTTCAGGGCAAGTTGTGCCAAGGACAAATCCACCAAAGCTTCTGTGGTGCCAGCATCCTGCACATATACAAAAGTACGGGGAAAAAGTCAATCGTGTGACAACTAGGGAGCCATCTTCCTCCTTAACAGTGCAGGCAAAACCTCAGCCTCTGTCCTACTCAATCGCTTGAACACTTGTTTTGGGCAGGGTCTTCTTTGGGAAACAAAATACGTGTTGCGGGGTCATCTCGGAACCACCGACCTCATCTTCACAGCCCTCAAATTCGGTAGCCACACGATGCTGAGGCACACACAATAACGTTGGTTTAGCGACTGCCGAAGCGAAAAATAGTGTCAATACAGAAATACCCTGCATGTAACTTCAGTGATCTGAGAAGAACTCCAACAGAATCGCCAGACGCAGTGTACTGTCGTAACGGCTAGAGCAGCCGTCTTCAGCGTCATGCGAAAATGGTGTTGTGAGGAGAGACGGGGAGGCTCGCAAGACTCGGATGCCGCGGACCAATGACGCGAGTTCCCAACCCCAGCCATTGCGCCCACACTGTGAGACGACATTAAGGGCATGGAATGGCCTCGTTGATCATCCCTTGACCCCCTATTACGTTATTAGGACCGACTCGTCTTCCACCTCACAAAACACCACCACTACCACTAATACCGTCAGTGAGGGCAATCCTCCCACCCTGCCCTCCATCACCACCACCTCCCCTTCCGCCAGCATTGTGGACTTGATTTCAACCTGTCCCCTTCGCGAACGTATCTTCGAGTTATTCAGTGGCCTGCCCGGTCACTTTTGAATTCATCGCACTGCGGACGGTGTGCCACTATCTGGGACCCCGACATGCGCCTGTCACAAGCACCTCAACTGCTCACACTATCCCAAGACTTGCGGGAGTCACATGCTTTTTAGGCCCTACATACACGCACGAAAATCCCCAGTAAAACAACACAGTCCAGTGCCTCTCATAAAACCTCGCCCTGCCTGTACAAACAAACCCACTTGGATCTACTGATTCCCACGCGAATGCACAACAACTACAATGGTCGCAGCACACAACTCTGATGCAAAACACCTACGATCAAATTTGTCAACAGCTGTGCAACAAGTGAAACGCCGTATGTGAGAGCGTGCATATCTCGCACACGTGAGAAGCATGTCATTTGGCGTAGGTTGGAGGCCGTGTGTGGCACACACAGACGCTTTGTTTTACTTTGTCGATCACTGGATATGATTCTCACCTCCGGGTTGGCATGATTCGGGCATGCCGCTGGAGTATGGCAAAGGGAAGAGAAAGAGTGAGGCCTATCCTGTTGAATCCCTTCAAGAGGCATGTCAGCGCATTCCCCGCCATCCTAACTCTGGAGTCGTGGTTTGCTTTGTTGCCACCTGACATAGTAACTTGGCCCTCATCGGGGCTCGGGGTCAGCCTGCAATGGTTCCTTCCTAATGTGTCGATTGGGATATTATCCCCAAGATGAACCCCGATACCCATCCTTAAATGCAGCATGATACATGTATGGCAGGGAACAGATCGTGTATGGCACAGGTAGACAACCTTTTAGCTTTACCAAGCTGTACGTACATATCAAACTCCAGTGACCCTGACTCTGTCCTGTCGTCGGAGCGCGCTGGGTGAGGGAGGAGAGATCGCAGTAGATGCGGTAAAAGTAACCACTACTGGGCTCTCCCCGCGAGGGCGAGACTGACACCGTCGTTCCCGGCAGTCGGTTGTATTACATGCACTCACGACTCAGAGGATGCGGAATCGCTGAATCTTATTTTTTTTAGCTTAGGCACCTTTTGCTATAAGATTCTGCATTAATGTTTTTCGTCTTATCTTTGGGAACGACGAGTCACATCTTTCTCTTCATCACCCTATACGAAATAAAGGTTCGATCGCAAATGATACGGGGACTCTTCCACGTCACAGACACAACCGAAGTGGGCAAGTGGGCTTTGCGTGTGCCCAGCTGCTCTCTGGGTTTCCAAACTAATCGGCGCGTACACTTACGAGTTACTAATAAACTAAAGGTTACCCACAAACTTAAACAACCGGAAAATTACATTGTCAGACGACACTAGATGGTCGAAATCCATATTTTCATTTGCGGTTGTTCCATCAAGCGAGCTGGCACGGTGCTTCCGTCCTGACCCCTGAGGCGAGCATGGCGTTGGCTTAGTGACCATCATATAATGATTGTGCGACAAGCCTCGGTAAAGTTACATATGACAGTTTTAGCTGAGAATTAAAGAGAGCTTTGAAGAAACTCCATAAGTGCGCAGAGGTAAACTTGACCGGCTGAGAACACGAGATGGAAACGTTCGATCAGCTTGCAGGTCACACCCTCCCCAATATTGATCTCACTTAGCAGCGCGGTGCTTACAGCCCTCTCGTGCACGGGGATCGAGTATGCACACATCAGCGCTTTGAGTGTTGGCGACCGGCGTACTGCGTCTTGTATAAACTGATTCCTTGCGGACGAGAACGTTCGACTTAGCTTCCATTGCTTTCAAATACCTTCTTCTGTCCCTGCCGTGCCTCAAACTTATCCTATTTGAATGGTTGGTTTGGTCCAGATCTGCTGACTTTTTGTTCCTGCCATTATCTTCGAGTCTACCGTCACTGGCTTCAGCAGCTGCCGTCTTCCCTACTGCCTTCAGCCATAAAAAGCCCAGTTTGCTCTTTCGCGGAGGCATAGAACTCATGTCACTCCTTGCCTACCTACTGAATCCGCCAAACCCTGAAACCCTAGAGGGGATTGAGCCTAGAGGCGGCCTGCTAGGATGCATGCTTAATGGATTCTGCGTGCGAGGGTGCATGCCTGTGGCAGGCAACTAGCGCAAAACGATCTAGAAAGACGACTTTTCTGCCGAGGCAGTCGGTTCCACACGCTGTGCCTTAGTCGGTCAATGGCCTGTGGCAGAGCAAAAGCAACCCTCCTTTGCGGTGAAGCATATGGAGTGAGTCACAAGCACGCGCATACAATGTGATGGCATAGTATTTCGGTTTGCAAAAGCACATTCGCGTGTGCGAAACAAATGAGGATTAACTGCCAAGGGCGTGGGACGCCAACATTTCATCCCACACAGCCATTAGGCTGGCATGGGAAATATTTGCCTGGTTCTGCGGATTTTTAACAATGCAAATTTCCATTTGCTCACTCCCAGGTGTCTGTGTGAAATTCCCAAGCTTACAATCTTTATGGTCAGACTAATTGTGCTTTGAACAACCGAAGGAATCCTAACGGCAGGCCACACAAAGACTTCTAGGTCTTAGGAAATTCATAAGCAATGTTTAGGCTTGGAGACCAGGTCAGTTAACATAGAAGTCTACGGGCATTTGGTAAATTGCGAAAGAAAAAACAATCCTTCACCTACAAAGTGAGCTGGCATAAGAGGAGATCGGCAATAACAAAGGATGTCTAAACAAAACAGAGGAAAACACTTTTAGTATTGAGTCAAAGCATCTTTGGAAGCTTGACCAAACACGTATCTAAGATAAGCGTTGTCACTGTCGACAACTGATTGATTAATGAAGAAGGAGACTGATCGAGCAGGTGATCTGGGCTTTCGAATGCGTGCAAGCGTCCATCGTCAGCGATAACAGTGGCAACGCAACAAGTGGCAGTGATAGGTCACTTTGACCAGTCAACGGCCAGTGCCTCAAGCTTGGAAATGACTGCGCAAGTGTCTGCATGCGGGCGCTTGTCCAATTCACTAGCTGACTGCGTTCTTCCCAGAGGCCGAAGCTACCCGATATTCTAAACTATAATAAACGGACATGCCCTTTGTCCTTTTAGCCGCAAGCCTAATGCCAGTGCATTTTGCCGAGTCGCAAGGACTTGGAAAGACGGACAGATGGCATTGTGATAAAACGATATTCAAAAATGCCAGCATAAAGAATACGCAAAAATGGCTCTGGAATCGGAATGATACGATTAGTCTTGACTTTGGGACAAAGAAACCTGAGTTGTAGGTGTTTCGCTATGCAGATTTTTCTTGATTGGAAACATTTGAAATTGTGAATTCCAGGCGCTGTTTCTTATCCCACCTACTTTACTTGTACTTGAAAAGATTGTAATCATGCCCGATCTAGTCGACTTCATTGAGGTCACGGACATATACTCTCTACGCGCGATGCAGCGGTGAATTCGGTGTGCCGGTACCTATCTCTTCTCTAATGATGTAGACCGAATCCCATGGGTTCATAAGTCCTATCGATGCACTGGTGAAATATCTAGTCATATTTTGAACTGATCCTTTTTTCAAGGCCTCATGTGCGATTGCGATATCAGGTTTTAGGCGCCAACACTGAAATCATGTGGCGATGGGAGAAGAAAATGTCCTAAGCACTGCAGCCGAGTTTCTTGGGTGACCCGAAATGACCTCGCGATTTTGTCGCAGCGAGTTCGGTCTGCCGCGTCCGAGACGAAGTAGGTGTACTTTACCCGAAGGATAGGTGGTCAAAAGGTGCCCAGTTTTAACTTGTCTTCCACATGCTCATTCCAGCAATCACAATTGTAACGGAGGACTGAGCGGAAGGACGGCAGATAAAAGCGAATCCTCCCAGTAGTTAAGACCTGGAGATGAGTCAGTGGCACCTTATAATGCTTGGAAAACACAATGAGGAGCGTTCATTTGGACATTAATGTCCTCTTTACCCTCTCTGCTTGGTATCAAAACTGATTCAGTGTTATTTAAAACTTTCTATCCATTCAAACAGACGGCCGTTAATTATGACGCGTGCTCTCTTCTGGCCATAGGTACGAGTAGATTACAGTATGGTTTCTTCTGAGCCGTCCACACACTAAATACACTGGTAACACTGGTAGAGGGGTGCCTTGTGGTTCAAATTCGAGCCCAGAAAGCAGCATCACAGCGGCTAGTAGTATTGGCAGGAAGACTTTAACAGCGAAGACAAGTGACACCGAAGTGGTTACTTCTGGCTTATTAGCCGTCATCAGGCAGTCATACTCAATCCCAGGTTCTTTTTGCAGCCCCCGAGGCTCAAGCTCGCGACCTTTTGGCTAGAAGTCCAGTGCTCTAACCAATGAACTACGTACTCGTTGTCCTGTCAGTTGCTATTGGGAACGCAATGGTAGAGGAGCGATCAACGGTCGCGTAAAGGGACACACCCGTCACGCTTCGTGTACTCAGTTGTAACTGACAGTACAACGAGCCCGTGGATCATTGACGGAAGCAGTCGCGGATATAGCCGATGAATGCACAGGTGCCACAGTAGCTAGAGGATACTGTTGTCGCACAACCACATGTCTATCATAATTAACAGCTTCCGTGTTTATTGCCGGGGGTCCTACTTGGTGCGAAGATTGCTTGCTCGTCCGCTTGCGAGTTGGCAAGTGTCGTGGATTCTGGCAACGGCTCCTGTACGTCAAGAACGTCTCGAAAACCGTCACCCGCCTTCTCACACCACTTGGAATTGAAACAGAACAGTGACGAGAAGCAACTATCAGGCATCAATTAATGGGCCTAATGACCTACTGCCATGTCAGGAAACGTCTGGAGTCGTTTGCTTTCTGTGGTGCAGTTTGGGACAGACTCAATACGTCGGAGAAACTGGCGGACTGTTCTGGCCAGGGATAGCCAAGCATGTAGCAGCAGTGGTGAAGAAGGACGTCAGTTCTCAGATCGTGGCCCATTCGATGGGACCCTGTCGCACATTTAAATTCGACCAGGTCGAAAATCTTGCAAGAGATAACAACCGCGTGAGCCACGAGCTGTTTCCATGATGGTTCTTCAGCCCGCAGTCGATTAATAAGCCCAATGACCTTCACCATATTCTGTACCAAGACTACCTGGACAGAATACTTGGCCACTGCAGGAAGGGACAGGCGCGCATCAATACCAAGAACAGTACCTTTCAGTCAAAGGGCCGAGCAATTATCATGCCAAGAATTAGCAATGGTGATGAAATTACGGCAGTTAACGAGTCAGGTGTGGACAGGTAAGCAACCGTCACACAAAACACGACCCGCAGAGAGGAATACGGTAGTTGTTACTTATGGCAGGCATTCAGTCGCATGTAAGTTGCATCCTATAAATACTCCCTTCCCCCTGCCCGTTCCTTACATATATTTGCAACTGCCTCTGATAATGAGTTCGAGTGAGAGTCCCGGAAGTCAAGCGAATAATTTTTTGTTCCAGCCTTCCCATCTTCTTTTGAACTATCAAAACCGCCTCCAGAATTTGCACGGATGATATACCTGACATAATTAAGCAGAGCGTGCTATTGTCGAACTTGTGACGGAATACTGATTAGCTGAGAGTTTGTCCTGAACAACAAATTAGATGATGATTTTGCAAAAGTAGGCCTGGATTTCGGCAGCAATATTGGCCGACATAGAGTTTGGATCCATCGTCTGCCGCAGAGCCTCACGATAAACGAAATCGAAAGCTGCCCAGAAGACACTTGCGCAGTGGTGAGATTAGAGGATGCGCCTCAGCGCAAGTAGTAGGACAGCGCATTTAAGAGCAAGTCGAAACCTGACTTGATTTGTGCTTTCCTTACATCACATATGCGTTGAAACCGTCAGCGAGTGACGATGGCGACTTTCGCAGGCAAAGCGGTGAGACTCGTGTTGCGCTTCTGAAAGTGACGACGCGACGGTCACCGTGTAAGGGCAAGCGATGCAAGCATAATTTGCGTAGGTGGTCGTAAGAGTCCGAACGGTGTATCTTCGACAAGAAGGATACTTCAACAACACTTCAGAGGTTTCAATCTACAACTTCTAGATCAATTGTCGACCAATCTGTTAATTACTCCTTCGTTTATCAGCTATTGGAACTATTGTAAAAAAAAACTACTTCATCGTGATTTCCCACTCGTTGTCACCGACTGAAAGGTCTAAATACCATCTCCCAGTCTCACAAGCAACGAACCGATGAGCCTAAGCGATTTTGAGGCCCGATCTGGCAATAAGAAAGGAATATCGAACCCTTAGGAAGAAGGGGGACGCGATCGCTGGAATAAGAGCTTTATTCTCCTGACTCGGCCGTGGGCAATCAAATAGTTGGTACGCCAACTGCAACCATCTGCGATGGATGAGCGAGCTGCCAATCCTGATAGATATGCAGTGTCATTACATCTGCATCCTACAAACACTTCAGGCATTAAGTAGAAAATACGCTTATCCAATGCTGCCTAGGATGATGGATTCGATAGGAATCGAAGCCTCAGACGAATGAAGCTTTTGTTCCAGCGATTCCGTCTTCTTCTGCTTATTCTTCTTCTTCACCATAATCATCATTATCATCATCGTAATTTTCTCAGCTGCTTCCGGAGTTCGTATTTTCGCTTGTATTGAAAATGTCACACCCTACCACCTAGAGCTGTCATGTCGCGACACGCACTTCCAATATTATATGGAACGTCCTATGACCTGGTGCTGCCATATTTTCAGGAAAAATGACCGCATCGTAGTTACTTCAAGTATTGGCAACCATATTAATGACAGCAGATTGAGGTGTGGTGCCAAAAACGGCAACATTTTCGACCAACGGTTATGTTGCCGTATTCAGGCAACTGAAAAAGAATCCCAACATCATCTAGAAGGATTCTTACCAGGTGTCTCGGTGGTTTGAAAGTACGGCAGCTTATAACACTTGGGACTCCGAAAATGAAAATCCGGTGTCAGTCTGCTGCCCACTCGAAGACAAAAGAACAGATATTTTCCGGTGTTTAAATTTACAGGTCTTGGAGCGGCAGAGCGAATTTTCGGGTTCACTCATCGGCGGTGCTATTATGAAAGCAAAACCCTACAGTGACCTGTTTAGACGACTTTTGTTAGATCCTGTAGTTATGCTTTCTTCCGCTAGTTCTGTGAAATGAAGGCGGAGTCGGTTAATGGGGTTCCTGGGCTTAGAAGCCTAGTCAGCTGGCATATTAGTGGATTTAAGTGAAGGGCTCTTCTAACTGGACTACGGGTCCGTCTGTCGGGGTGACGTCCACCGATCTATCTTGATCGAGAATGGAAATTTACGTTTTGATTTGGAGCAGCATGTCGCAGGCCACTCCAATGCGGCATTGAAAAATTTGGTCCCTTGCAGTTAGGGCCAAGGGAAAATAAGAGGATTTTACTCTACTGGTCATAAAACATCCTTTAATCTTTGACTCAGTTTGATTTGTATTTCCAACGTCTTTTTGTACGACGATTGGTATTAGGGTGCACATTTCTTTCGAACCATTCTAGCCATTCTTTTTCCCTTAAGTATCCCAATTTTAATGCAACAGGGATTGAAGGAAATAACTACTCTAGCCTTGGATACACGTAAAAATATGCAACTTTACCTTCAAAGCAGAGCTACGGAACTATCAACTTGTCCAGGCTATCGCAACAGACGGCAGATGTACACGCATGATTACTACACCTGGACGACATGTATTCGACGGCCAAATCAGGTGGCGTTACTCAGTGTTGAAAATCGGCAGATTAGCTGCCATCCAGCACGTGTCAGCACTGCTTATGTCAAACCGGGGTCAGAATGACCTTGTATAACCATCAGAAAAGCTCACACCCTCATCCTGTAGCCCACTCTTCGGGCGGAACTCAACCTCTAATCTCACCTTTTTCTTTCAAAGAAGACAGCTTTAACTATAGTCTTCTCTGGCTTTAATCAAGCCCCGACCCTGACCTCCATCGTTATTTTAAAAACTTTTTCCAGCTTTTATATGAATGGATGTGAAGGGGCCGGGTGAATTGCCACAGCCCCGATTAACCCTATATTTAGCTCCTATTTCAATCTTAAACCTCGGTTCCAAGACGTAGCGAATAAAAAAGTGTGAACCACCTTTTAGGGGTCGTACAAGGTTATTCTCACCTCGGGCTCTTTGTCAGGCACAAACAGCTGCTTGAATGTGGGCTAAGTATGCTCGTCTTCGGTACCTTAAGTCAACCTTTTTATACGCCCAAACAGAGTTCGCCGAAAACCCGCCTTTCCAAAACTCCGTAGTAATGTTTAGAATAAATTTATTTTGTCCTTTACGGAGATTGCTGTGCCGTCTTTTTGGATGACAACCAGTAGTCATCAGGGTTTTGTACGCGGAAAATTGCTATACTCGTTTCTGTACTGACCTTTATCTTGTCGGACAATCGTCCGTGTGACGTCAAAGCCCACAACTTGGTGAAGCGTTCGTGTGCTAGTTTCGAGCCAATCCTCTTGGGGATCGAGCAGCGAATGTTACACGCGCCCAAGATGGCAATATATTCTGCCATTTGCTTGCTCCTCTGTGGAAACTTCCCCAAAAGGGCGGTCAGCAAATTTTCGGCCACGCCTCTAATATGGTGTTTCGATCTCCGCCTTAGCTACAAATGGACCCAGAGAAAAGTCTGTTTGCTACTTCTAATGTCGTGATTCAACATGACGGCAGAATTGCGTTCCAGATTAAACCTTGGTGCTTGTTTCAAAGGCCGGCAGACCCCCTTGAGTAGACTGAATGTGTCAGCTAATAAGCCAACCCATTTCAACTATTATTATTAACGTTGTTCCGCAATTGTTTGCTACTTTTATCCTAATTCTCGGTGAATACGCTGCAAGTTAAAGGCCGGACAACAGAATGGAAAGGGGCATAGCTGGTAGACAAGTGGAGTTTACTACCTGGACTTGGTTCCGTCTGAGCAGTTATGTCTCTCACTGAGACATTTAACAAGGACGCTGTCAACGCTAATGGTTTAAGGCCATTTTTCCCTGTTGGAAGATGACACCGGTTTGCGAACAGGGAATCGAACTTGACCAGGCAATTGTGAGTCAGCTGAATGATAGATAAAAAAGATGATGCAAATATATCACATAATAGGACATATTTTTCAAATCTATCAAGAGTGTCGGTATCAGTAAGCCAACTAGTACAGGACGCGATGCGTAGTGTAGGTATCCTAACTTCCAGTTTGTACTGCCGATCTTCCGATGCCAGTAGCGTACCCGTATCAAATTTTTCGGTCCTTAACCAACACACCCAAAATTCCTTATTAAATTATTTAGGAGAATTAAAGACGTCGGCCTCTAGCAGCAATGACAGCCAAAAGGTGCATGCGTGGGGAAAGTAAAAGCGCCCAGCCTGCCAAAGATACACAACTGCCTGATTGGGGATCATCCTCAGAAAGTCAAACTTCGAGAACCTGACAAAAATTGCACACAACCTTACCTACTATCGCATGATAACTGTTTGTAAAAGGAACACTTCACTTTTATACTATATATATGTTCTTATGCTGTGTTTCGGATAGTGGGTATAGTTGCCATCTGAGGTAGTTACTGTGATTAACGCATGTTTACAGTGAGGACTCGCCAGCAGTGTAGCCCTGACCTATTCCACCGGCACAGCCTTAATAATTTTAAGACTCCAATACACCTTTCTGAACCCACGGAAAAACTCTCTAAGTCAAATCGCACTGTCAGGTGAGATCACAGTGTAATAACTACGTTTGCTGGACCAGCCCGGGTGGGAGATATTAAGTGGCGTCGGTCTACTTTAAAAGTGAAAACAAACACGAAGGTCAAGGAGCAGGAGTTGGTTCTGATTGACCGAAATGGCCCCTTAGAAGGCCTCCCCTGCTCGTGGGCCTTGCCACCTGAAACTTCCTATTATAGAGTTCTGTAGATACCTTATTTCATTCGTCTGTAGTGTTCGGGGACGACTTACTTAATGGTTGTTGTTGTTGTTGGCACCTATTGCCACCATCGTACGAAGTCAAACTAAGCCTAAGTGACACTTAGGTTTTTTGGACATTGCAAGTCAAACTGAGGATCTTCAACGTCTCAAACTTCCTTGTACTACTATAAAGGCTTGAAAGACGCGACTATTTCATAACTAACAGTGAAACTATGGTATGCCAAAACTGTGCTTTTTTGTGCCCTTCCAGTCCTAAAATGACTAATGCGCAAGTATAGGGTGATAAAAATCAAGGACCAGGAAACACTCTGTCTTCATTTTTTCTGAGAAAGCAGGATTAGTCAGACCTCTTCTTTCCCTGCTCACAAACTGCGTCAAAGCTTATTCAATTATCTGGTGAGCCTAAGCAGGCTGCCAAACCTTTTGTGTGTGTGTGTGTGTGTGTGTGTGTGTGTGTGTGTGTGTGTGTGTGTGTGTGACATGGAGCACCTGTGCGTTCGACAGAAGAGTATGTTGTTTTCCGCACAAACCGTTTCATGCATGCGCACAAGAAGTCCTGTATTCTGTTACGAAAAGCCTCTGAGAGATTAAACTTGCATCTTCAACTCCCATTTTCTTTAAAGTGTCTGTCAGAAGGAGGGGCAACAGTTACCAAGAGGAAAAAGATCCAGTGGGAGATGAAAACTGATTACTTCCTTAGGCAAGGGCGAAAGTAACTTCCAATTTAGAACCAGTTAACCGTGAGTAAACGTCTCAAATGAAACCGGTTAAGGACAGTTGGGCTTGCTTTGCACTAGCACTTGAAATTGGATTTCGCAATGCATCTTCACGAGAGCCCTCTGATGCGTTGAACCTTGACGGTGTTATTACTGTGGTGCAGAAAACACAGCTGAGGATGATTACGGTTCGGATAGGTGTCGAGCGTGTGGGCTATTTACGGGAGTTGAAATCTAGTTGGTGATGGACCAAGGCAATTTGAGAACGGAGAGTAGTATGTCTGGCTGCACTTTTCGTAACTCCTACATTACGGGCTCCAGCCACTGTCCGTAAATGTCTATTTCAAACTCTGCTTACTAGCTGATTGGACGCAGTCTCAGCAAAGAGAATTGTCTGCCCTCGATTACTCACCGGTCGGTAATATGGCATGCTGCATTGTCAAGGGTTACATCAAGGACGACACCGACCACACTGGGCTGGGCAGCCGGAAATCTTATCTAGGGTTTGGCCACTTTTCCACACGTGCAATGTCTGTTAGGAACCAGAAGATGCCTCACACATTTTCCAGCTCGGTTGGGGAGACCATGGGACGGGGGATCTTTTAAAAGTACTCATCCGGTTGTCCCTGCCCCAACTCCACATATCCTAGAGGTATGCCATTTAAAACACTACGTGTTCTTTGCGAGGCAGAGATATCTGGATGACGACCTATATGCAACCAGACGTGGTACACTTGTTGTGGCTGCTATTTCGTGCTAATTTTATGGCAGATAAAAACATACGAGTTTTAAAAGAGCAATATCGAGCCTGAAAATGTAATTGCTGATAGTTAAAAAACGCGACTTAGAGAACTAATATTTTCGCAAATGCTGGTTTGCTGTCTAATGTAGCAAAAACGAGCATCCGTTACCTAAAATCATATGATGATAACGTGGTGGTGGTGGTGGTGGTGGTGGTGGTGGTGGTGGTGGTGGTGGTGGTGGTGGTGGTGGTGGTAATAACAATGAAAACGGACGGTGCTCGGGTATCACCAAAACTCACTACAAGGTAAAGCTGGGCACTACAGTTTTCCCAATATCAAGGATTCAAGGATGGAATCTTAATTGTCCTAACCTGTATGGTTGATGGGAGTGTTGGACAAAAAACGCAACTGTACCAACTCCTCTACTCTACTAACGTGTTCAGCTGACTGCCCTGTTTGCATCAAATACAGCAAGATACCACTCAACCGACCAGGACTTAACCTAGAGTAGGTCTTGAAACCATGGAATAATGGAAATAGAAAAATATCGTTAATTCTTTTCTAGATGGCAAGGTTGAATTTTAACTTTTTTTAATTCATCGAAGCAAGACCTTTTTTTATTAAAAGAAGGACATTTCACTTCCATCTGCGCCTCGCATAGTTCACTGGCAAGTCAGCTGCTGCACTTTAGAGTCGTGAGTATTAGCAGCAGCAGCAACTGCGCAGTGGGCATCATCCAACTTGGGTTCCGAGTACTTTTCAGAGTCGCTAGACACAGAAAGCCATCTTTATAATGTGCACAAAAAGCACGGCAGGCTGTGCTCCGAGAGTGGCCACTCAAAGTTTGATGCTAGTGTTGACATTGCTGATAATTTCAGCAGTTACTCACTCCACCGAAGTCAGTGTCAGTTAAATGCTATCTGAGTTGAGGAGGAGGGAGAGTGAGAACACAGGAAAGATTCTTTGACAGGAAACCCTTTATCCTCTTAAGGTGTTTACATGAGGTGCACGATGTATGCTTAATGGCAACTGAACCATAAGGCTAACGCAGACTAAGATGGACAGAGGCTTCCTGCACTGGTGCTGGTATGAGCGTCTGATTAAGTCTCTGAATGATCTTAGGCAATTGTTTTGCTATGTCCTGAAAACGTTACAACTGGACTGCTGGGTCCTCCCAGTCTTTGCTGGGTAGATATTACTATATTCAAGACAGTAGTTTAGGAGTACGACATGCTCTAGCATTGGTATGGCTTATCTAGCTGACAGAGTTCATTAAACAAACGCAAAGACGCCTCTGGAGTTGTGTACAGAGTATCAACTAACCGCGCAAAAACATGCCGGAAACGGTGGAGGTGGCTGCTATACAGCCCTCTTGTGCTGGCAGGAGTTCTTCGTCAGGTCCTCTCAAAGACCAGTGCCAAAATCGATCGAAAAGTTTCGCTAGCGGACAGGACGACTGACTTACCAAAGCGAATGACATGTTATTTAATCAACCAGTCAACCTTCGACCCACACCGGTTCTCCAGTAATGCCTCCGTTAAGTTGACCTAGTCTAACTCCTCCTCCAGCTCAATAGGACCTAGCCTGGACATTCCACTCCTCTCCCTATGAGCATTATCTCTCCAAAATCAGAAAAATCCTGGGTGGACTGCGCCTACTTGTTAGCCTAACTAGGCGTAATCAGGGTGTCTACAGGTGGTGGCAAATGAACCAACCTTTAATGAAAGCCAACTGTGTTGTAGGCAGGCTCCCTCTTCAGGGCCCTCTTGCAGTCATTGATCCTGTTGCCAACCTATCGCTTACTACACTGTCTGCCATTGCAGTAAGTGCTGCTGGTAATAAAATGGGAAAAATGTACATTTGTCTTGTCAGATTTTTTAAATTATCCGCGAGTAGATAGTAACACGAAACCTGCAAAAGACTTTACTATTTCAGCCATTTTCTGGAAACCATAATTTGCAGTGCGTCTAGGACTTACAGGCCGCAGACATAGAAAACTTAAATAATGTATGTACATGCATGCACTTTTATTTACAAGGCTGCACCTCAGCAAAGCGACCCAACCATTTGCACGAAAGTTCCCGAAATGTGCCTGCAAGCACGCGGACGGTACAGCGATGCAACTGTGAGCAAAGTATTAATTTCTTTTCAGTATACGGTCAGACGAAAAGGCTGGCGACGCGTCCATTCGAGATGAGCAAATGTCACTTTTCCTAAATGGAGCAATTTCTGCACAAAATGAAGTTATGGGAATGTCATAAATACCATCATTTGCTGAAAGTATGTAGAAGGGAACATCTCTAATTATGGCAGGCACTCACCGAACTGGCTGGCGTTAGGTCACAGCCTAGAGCGAGCCATAAAGAGGCGAAATCTGTCGTCATACAGGAAGAAAATACTGCGTAGCGGTCCTTAGATGATTAGATGCATAAGAACTGCAGTTATTGCACCTTGTTGCCATGCCTAGAGGGAGAGTCCGTATTCAATAGTTCTTGCTCGATCAAAAATGTGTTCTCAGAGAATAAACAGAACGTCGCTCGTCTGATAATTTATCAGGCTAAATCTTTGTCTCTGCGCAAGCAAACGCACCGTGCGCGGACAATAAATTTCCCTTATTGATATCGTAATAAGCAGTCTTTTAGCCAAATGCTTTCGGCCATTTATTGCCGAAACGCGTGGGTGGCAAAAGGAAGTATTTGTTTCCATGAGCCCTGTTGCATTCCATAGAAAGAAAACTAGTGTTCAGTCTTCTTTGTCAAGGCATATATTTGTGCCTTCGAGACAATAAATGACCAAGTCCATTTTCTCAAAAGCGCTCTTATAAGAGATGGACACTCTGAGGAGCTAATCCAGCAACAGTGTTGCTTAAAAAGCCATATGGGTGTTAAATAAATACAAGGTGATCTGCTAAAGAAAAGGATTGAGAGTCTGGCCCTAAACAGGATAGTCCACTAGACCGTCGCTCTAGTGTAATGACTTTTGACAGAGAATTCACAGCACATCTTAACGGGCCATCGGTACTGCTAGCAACAAAGATAGCTGTCTCCGTATATAATTCAAAAGAGCTGAAAAACTACAGGCACCGGGAGATCAAACAGTCGAATTCAACCGCCTCAAGACCAACCTATACCCAAGTCATTAAAGCGAGAAATGTAAACGTCGAACGAATACGGGACGGCCAAAGAGGTAACAAGTCGCAGTCTGAACGGCAATTTCTTACATCAAA